>LGRX02004285.1:0-80014 GCA_001247695.2 Cymbomonas tetramitiformis
CGTCTGGGGTTGTTGCAGCAACAAGGGCTGGGGTTGCAGCGGTTGGAAGGCTTGCTGCAACAAGGGAGGCTGGGACGCTTCCTGTCCTACTTGCAGCATCGGCACCGCCTGAGGCACCGCCTGAGGTTGCTGCTGAGGGCTTTGCTGCTGGGGGGGAGGGTTGGAGGTGCCTCGGCTGTCGGCGCGCTGGGCGCATCTTCCCCTGGGCTTGCCATGAAGTCCGCCACTTGGCGCTCCAAGGCCCGCTGCTGGCGTTCCTCAGACAGCTTCAGCTGCTGGGTGAAGTGCGCCTCCTGCTGCTTCAGCATCTTCTGGCTCGCCTCCTCCAGCCTCGCTAACACCGCCGTTAGCTCCTCCACCGTGATTCCCCTCACCGGTGGGGCCGCCTCGGTAACCTCCGACAGAGCGACAAGCGGTTGAGGGGGGGCCACCGTGCGGGTTGACGGCGCCGGCGCCGCGCCCCTCGTTGACGCACGCCCCGAGGCCGGCATGCTTCCGCTGCCAGCAGAGGATCTCCCCCTTTTTTGACCCTTTGCTGAAGTTTGCGGGTCACCGCCACCCGAGCTCAAGCCCCTACCAACCTTTACCGCCGGCTGCCGTATCCGCGGGAGGCTCGACCTCTCCGCCGGGTTTCCCTGGGAGTTGGCTCCCGCGAGTTGGCTCCTCAACTTCTTCCTCGGTGGGGTGCCGGCGGTATCCACGTCCTCGCCCTCGTCCACCGCCGGGACGGCAATCGCCGACGCACCACCCTGCGGCTCTGCAGCCGCACCCCCTCCCCACCGAGCAAGCATGTCCACGAAGACGTAGTCATCTTGCGTGTAGTGCGGCGAGGGGAAGATGTCACCCTGAAGATCCTTTGCCGTCAATTGCCTCACGATCGGAGGCAAAGAGACACCTGTGAAGAGCCCACAATCGGACGTCGAGCTTGTCAAAAAGAAATTGGGGGCTACCACTTAGACAAAAGCAATTTCACCGCAAGCATGCTCAGCACCCCCCGCAAGAGTACCGATTCCCTACAAATTATTGGCCTGTCCACACGCGTGGAAATCCAGATGAACGACGCGTGGATTGCAGATGGACGCCGTATGGACGCTTTTTTTGCAAAATCCACACGTGTGAAAATGTCTAATTTGCAAAAGTGATGTTCATACGGTGTCCATACGATAAATCCACACGTCGTCCATACGTGTGCTCCCGTGTGGACGACGTATGCTAGTTTACCTGATTTTATTACGCGTGTGGACGCTCCGTACACTGCCCGACCGTATGGATAGGTGCCGTCCATACGCATGAACCGTTGGAAATTGCTGTCCACACGTGCGGACAGCGAGGAATGCCGCTTCTACCCCTCCTCAGCCATATGGACACCATGGGGACGTGTCCCTGGACGGTACCGACGCGTACGGACGACGTGTGGACGGGCGTATGGACAGTGTGAGGCCCGTGCCGTGCCAGTCTTTTGCGCTTGTCCGCACGTGTGGACAGCCATTGCACCCGGGCCTGGGTGTACCCGAGCACTGCTTGCCCCTTCCTCAGCCATATGGACACCATGTGGACGTGTCCCTGGACGAACCCATGCGTACGGACGACGTGTGGACGGGCGTATGGACAGTGTGAGGCCCGTGCCGTGCCACTCTTTTGTGCTTGTCCGCACGTGTGGACAGCCATTGCACCCGGGCCTGGGTGTACCCGAGCATTTCCTGCCCCTTCATCAGCCACATGGGCACCATGGGGACGTGTCCCTGGACCGTACGGACGCGTACGGACGACGTGTGGACGGACGTATGGACAGTGTGAGACCCGTGCTGCGCCACTCGTTTGCGCTTGTCCGCACGTGTGGACAGCCATTGCACCCGGGCCTGGGTGTGCCCGAGCATTTCCTGCCCCTTCATCAGCCATGTGGGCACCATGGAGGCGTGTCACCGATCGAACCCATGCGTACGGACGCCGTGTGGACAGACGTATGGACGATCGGAATTCGCCAATCCATACGTATGGACGTCGAAATTGGAGTTTGTTGAAACACGCGTGTGGACACATACATCCGCGCGTGTGGATAAGAGTTTACCCGCATGGATTAGCGGAATCATGCGTGTGAATACAGGTATCCGCCTACATACGGTTTATTTACATATATATTACATCGTGTATCATCCGCAATCATCTGAATCAGATGAGCTACTACTGTCATCCTCGCTACTACTGTTACCATCGAGTTCACGGAAGAAATCCGCCTTGCGATCCAACACAACTTGCAAGCAATCAGTTCGTCGTCGAATGGCCAAAGGGACAGCATTTCCTTTGAACCGGGCAAGCCAAGCCGGCATGAAAGGAACATCCTGAATTACCACTTGATTCTCAATGCTGTTTGCGCGAACGAATGGCTGAGACACGTCCCATGGCATGTCTTTTCGCAGGTAAATGTTCTTGCTGATGTCGTCCGCAAGCGCAGCCGCCTTTGGGTACCAACGGGCCTTCAACAGAAAGATCTCGTGACCGGGAAGGTCAAGCTTGACAATCTTCATGATTTCCCCATACCTATCTTCAACGTCATCGTCCGGTATCTCGCCTGTAAGAAGTTGGGCTTGAGTTGGCACTCCCGGAGTTCGAAAGATGCTCTTGAAATACCGTTGACAGCTCTTCAAACCAATGTCGCTGTCGTGCACTCGGAAATCTTCACGCCCGATCTTGATGCTAGGATACTCCGTCCACGGGGCGATGCCGGCTAAGGCGAAGGCCTGCTCCTCCTCGGTGAAAGGCTGAATCTGCAAAGTTGTTGGGCACCTCCGCCACGTGTCCGGTTGTAGAAACACCGGAACCACGTCATTCGTCATCGGCCTTCGACGACCCGCCCGTCGGTTGCGACGATTCCGTTGCAGAGCGTTCCTGCATTCGCAAGGTACACACGGGTGGACTCAGTGTTCCGTACGTTGTCATACGGTGGCCGTACGCCGTCCATACGCCATCCACATGGCATTTGCACAATTTACAGACACGCATATGAGTTGGTACCTGTTGAATAAGGCGAGTCTGTCGTCGAAATTTTTGCACAGAATGTCGTACTCGGGGAACTCGGTACGAAGATAAACTTGAATCTTTTCCCTGTCATCTGTTGCGATTGACGCCGCGCAAGTGAATTAGTTGTCTCACAAGAAGACTGAAGAGAGAAAAAACGGACAATAGTGAAAACCTATCCGTGCGTACGGACAGGTATTATTCCACACGTGTGGGCGGCGTCGTCCGCACGGAAGGCCCTTCGTCCACGCGCTTGGACAAGTGCTATTGATCAAACGGACAATAGTAAAGTACTGTCCGTGCGTATGGATCGTTGTCCACGCGTGTGAACAACTACGTGCAAACGTACTTACAAAGCATCCACACGCATGGACAGACTGACATGCATGGTACACATAATACTTATGGATGTGCTCACCAGCGGATGGCCGCACAGTGCTTGATTTTGTTGTAAAGATGTTCTGCTTTGCAGGAGGTCGATAATGCGGAGCTCGACCAATTCGATGCATCTGCTTGATGCCCGCAACCATGGAAACCGTTCGCCGCAACTCCAATCCTTTCATCATGCTGGCGACTGGTTGTGAGCGGGTCTTGATGGACAGCTTCAACAACCCGAAATAGTCTTCGAAGACATACATCCAGATTTCCCGTGCAGGGCCGTTGTCCTTCAGCTGGTCGACAATGTGCACGAGAAGATGCGACATAATCACCAACGCCTCAGGGGAGTTGTTCCGCTCCATCTCATCTCTCAACTTCATGACTCGGCTCTGCAGCTTGTTCATTTCCTGAAAGGCAAAATGAGAGGCAACCTTAATCTCGAACCGGGACATGACAGGTGTGAATACTGGAGGAACACCCGGATGGACAACGACTTCATACGTCGTCCGTGCGGCGTCCGTACGGTGTCCACACCGAAGCACACGTGGATTAGGCTAATTAACGTACCTCTGGATCAATTGAGGGGGCGGTTAATTCTCGAACCACCACCGCAAATTCGCCGACGAACTTCGCGTATTGTGGACGGAGAACTTGCCCGTCAGCATTTTGCCAGGATGCAATAACGCCCAGTATCCCAGAAGTGAGGGATACCACCAGCTCCGCGGCCTTCATCTTCCGCACCTTATTCGGGCTGTTGTACTTCTCCTGCAAAAGTTTCTTAGGTAGAGGTCCCATATTTGTCGGGAGCTTCAAACTTCGTACCCACTTGATTGCACCGGTCTTTGCGATCGGTGACAGTCCCCACGGTGATGGTTTGTCTGCGAAGAATTTACATTGTTAGGCGTACAGTGGAGGGTCCATACGTCGTCCGAACGGTGGCATAGGACGTCCGTCCGGACGGAACAAGGTGTCCACCCGTATGGAACAGCAGAAACTCGCAAACGACCAACCAGCTTACCTGCCAGTCGCTTCGCAGCAGATCTTCGATCGTTTACATTTCTGGGTGGGGGTGCGATAACCCAGGATCGATGGACCTTCATCTTTCGCGCATAGTTGCGTGTGTTCGGTCCCCAACCATCACCAAAAATCACGCAGTGGACGCCGTGAATCAGGTTGTACAAGATGTGCATCAAGTCGAGAAGGTAGTCTTTTACAACGTCAAAATCAGGAATGATTGACATCGGGCATGGTTCCTTGACCCCGCTCTGCTTCATGAATTCCTCGATGATTGATTTAGGCACTCGTCCCTCTCTGATCATCTTGGCGTGGAGCTGTTGGGTTTCGCGGACTTCACTGTTGGTGCGAAGAGGAATTGATTCACCTGCTCAATGCCGGCGGAGAAAATCAACACAACACGCTTAGACGGTGAATCACGCGTACGGATGACATATGGTTCCGTCGTCCACGCGTATGGACGCCGGTATCCACTAGCCCGAACAGGGTGTTCTTTAACACATAATGTAAGCTAAAAATCCACGAGCTGTCCGTGGGGTGTCCACACGGTGGGCACACGTACAGCCGAAGAAGGAAAGGGGACAAACGAAGGGGTCATGCGTTTACCTGGTTGCAGTCCTTGGTGTAGTGAGGAATATATGATTTTCGTTAGACCAGATGTAGATTTCTCGGTACCCCGTATCCAGCATCTTAGGCAACCTAAGTACGAATTAGCTCCCAATCGTCTCGCTGCGTCGCTCAAGCCAACGTAGTCTTCGAGCACTTTGTACAGCACGAGCTTGAACGTGAAAACCGTGTTGGTAATCACATCGAACATGCGTACGCCGATAGTCAGTCTGTTAACCTCCAAGGTGAACATGTCGTAGAACTTGCTGCTGACTTTCGGTTTTCCATCCCAGATTCCCCAAGTCATCACGTATTCTCGTTTGCAGCGAATTTCTCCTGGGAAATTGACAATCGTAAAACACAGCGGAGTCACCGTGCGTATGCCGTCGTTGAAGGATTGGACGCCATCCGCACACGCCATGATGGCAATGTTCCTCGGGTCTTTAAAGACGTCCCACTTGTTGCGAACGAAGTTGAGAAATCCTGGCGAGTCTGCACGAGCATTGGGAAACGATACATGAGAATTCCTTACACTAACTGTCCACACGGGTGGATAACTAAGTACACACGTACGGACGACGAGCGAACGAATTGTCCATACGGTGTTCACACTCATGGACAGGTTTGCACGAGCTCTGGGAAATGGCACCTAAGATTTCCGCAATTAAACTGTTCACACGAGTGGATAACGACGTCCGTGCGTACGGACGGCGTACGTATTTACCATCCATATGGTGTTCACCTACATGGACGAGTTTGCACGAGCAGTGGGAAATACGACATACGAATTCCGCACTTGCTTCGTCCACACGGGTGGACGATGCTAATCGTACCCACGGACGATGTACAGTCCTTACGTCCATGCGGTGTACACAGTCACGGATTGAAATTTCGGAGTAAACTCACCCAGTATACCATGTACCTCCGCTCGGGGGTCTTTGTCCAACATGCCTTCTTTCCACCACGTACGCGCTAGCATGGCTAACTCCGGCGTCAGGAAGAATACGGTGAACAGCGTTTCGAGCGGCCACCATCGAAAAATACAGCGAGCTCGACCAGGAATGTATACCCCCTTCACCGTCTTTCCGTCCTCGTATCTCGGTTCCAGGCATTTCGGACACTTGTCGCGGTTGGCGTGCTCGTCCTGAAAGAATTCGGAGCACTCGGGGCAAACGTCCACTTCGTTGTATCCCTTGAACATCTCCTTCCACTTCTGCAATACTTGTGCATAGGTAGATGGAACCTCTGCGATGTGAGTATGTGCACTATCGGCTACTTTGTCGACGTAGTGAACACGCAGAATGTTCAGAATCGCATCGAAGTAGGCCTGCGAGCTGTTGTGGTGGTTGTGGGAGACGAGAAGATCCAACACGAAATTGTTCGCCACAACGTCAGCGGACGCTTGGACGTTTTCTAGACTTTCCTGCGCACACAAACACACACACACACACACATCCTCAAAGAAGGCATGAATGTGATGAATGCTGATGAATTGCTGACTTAGCTGATAAGGAAGACCTACCTCTGCGCTTGGGTCCTCTTGAGGTCCCAAGAAGAGCCGATTGAATTTTTTGATCGTCGCATCTGCTGCCTCGTGGATGGCAACATCTTCTGGGAATTCCTCCTCCTCACTATGTTCATCTTGTTGTCGCTCTGGTGACGGCGATCGATCACCATAAAGTCCATTGGCACGCACGTGCCGGAGAGTTTGCTTACTGGATAACCACCTTTCACCATTGCATTGAACGCAGGGACAAAATGGCATCTTTGGTCGTCCGTGCGTCGTACGTACGGCGTTCGTACGCTAGGCTTAGGTTTCCAGCGTATGGACAACGGTGTTCATACGTTCCATGTCACATCTGCGCGAATGCACCGACACTTACGTCAAGGTTGTAAACTCGTGGTCCACACGTTAGATTAAGGATGGACGCTATGTGTTGTCCGTGTGGATTCCGCAAGCATTCTAGTCCATGAGAGCGGTTGTCCACACGCGTGGAAACGTCAGTTAGCTGTCCATGTGGGGTTCGTACGAATTTTCGTATGAATAAGCACATTTCCACACGTGGGCATGTCCCATGGACGGTCTGTCCATATGGTTGGAAAAATCAGCACATTTTGAACAGTCCGCATGGATGGATAGGAAAAGCACACGCTGAATTACGAGTTTTCGTACGACTTTATAGTGTTTGTACGCTTTTTGTTGAAAAATGTCCACACGCGTGGAAACGTCAGTTAGCAGTCCATACGCTGTCCATCCGAGTTAGCCTTGACTGTCCGTATGATTCATGTCCCATGGACGGCCTTTTTCAGACCGTTCATATGACATGAAACTGGACCTCATGGAAAATAAAAACATACAAACCGTATGGACAGCGTACGGCCAGCACATTTTACCACACGGTGGACACTTGGGTAGAAATACTTAGCGAAAAAATGGCAAAAAAAAAAATCCCTTAAAAAGGCCGATGGAGGGCTAAAATCGGAGCGGGGGGACAAAAAAAAAAATTAAGCGGGAGGGGGGTTAGACGCCCTCTCGCTGCTTGCGATTTACCCCAGAACAGGCACTCAGTGGGATTGTTTCCCAGCGGACAGTGCAATCGACGGTCCAGATGAACCCCCCAGTCTTAATCGGACGGTCTCCATGAGTTACCGAAACTTAAAATGGCATGGAGGCGTGGGTGGGCACCCACGACGCCCCTTGTGGACTAGCGGCGTCGTCGGCGGCAATCGCCTCATATCGCTAGACCACAAGGGGTATCGTGGATGCCCATGCCTCCAAGGGGATTCGAACCCCTCACCCTCGCGTGTAACGCGTTCGGCTTACCAACATTTGACCACTCGGCCAAGCACCCACGATGATGGAAACCCGCTGCACGGCAAAACTTATATTCATAAAACCGCGTTTCCCTACAGAGAGGACTCTGATACCAATTTGAAAAAGAAAAAAGAAATTGAGACATGCATGTTCAAAATCGCCCATGGACGACGCTGTCTCATACACCAGCTCAACGGTCATACGTTCGGACGCCCGTACTGTACGGATGAACGCCACGAAGGCAGCGCTGTCCACGCCCGTGAAGACCGTTTTCATGCCATCGCCGCCAAAAGTAAGCCAAATACAAACGCCCACAGTCCTCCAGCAAACGAACCTCCTCGCTTTTTTGTTTCGTAAGTTCCCAACATGACCAGATTGCGA
This sequence comes from Cymbomonas tetramitiformis, assembly GCA_001247695.2. Lineage (NCBI taxonomy): Eukaryota > Viridiplantae > Chlorophyta > Pyramimonadophyceae > Pyramimonadales > Pyramimonadaceae > Cymbomonas > Cymbomonas tetramitiformis. The sequence continues at coordinate 8,210 of LGRX02004285.1, forward strand.
GTTCAGCCCGGAAGACAACGCACACAGAAACCAAAATCACCACCCCCCGCCCCCACTTCCACGACACCGACCCGTCGCCAAACCAACTTGGTCGAGGCGACCGGGTCAAACTCCGCGATGCAGCAAATGATGCAGCAAATGCAGAGCATGCAGCAGCAAATGCTGATGTTTGCAGGGGCTGCCGGGGCGGGGGTGCAGCCAAACCTGCAGAGGCTGCGCAGGCCGCAAATACAGAGCGGTTGGTGTTGGACCCGGGCGCCCAAGTTTTAAACGACATGAAGGAAGACGCCCGGGAGATAATCGACGACTGGCATGGAACAGGCAAGCTGCCCCCTGGGACGGTCGCCGTCATCGGGGTGGCCGTGCACAACAAGATATCCAAGCATATCCAGTCCCGACACCCGCAGGTGCCCCTGCGCATGGTCAAAACATACGTCACCAACCGGTTGAGTTATTTAAAAAATAACTCGGATGGGCCCGGTCGCTGGAAATTTAAGGTCACCCAGGACTTCCCCGACGGGTTTCACATCCGGTACAAGGGTCCAGCGGCCGGGTACAAGGTGTACGGGCACAGGGATATGCCGACCCCGGAGGAGACAGATGCGTGCCTGCGGGTGGCTCTGGCAGTGGCTGCTGGGAACCCACTCACCGAAGGCAAGCACTTTGAGATCTTCAAAGCGCTTGGTGCCCAAGCCCCTGAAGCTCCTGAAAAGAAACCGAAGGTAACTTTTGTGCTCTTCCGCCTGTAAACTGCGGTGTCCACTCGCTGTCCAACGGTGTCCAGGCGCGTGGTTATGTGAACCCTTTTTCAACTTGTGCCGCTTGATTGTTTCCACGCTTATGAACCACGTAGTTTGCACGTTGTCCACAGGGGTGTACGTTTTGGCTAGTGAGCGCCAGTTCTTAACTGTTTTTCTTATATGTTTCCACGCGTGTGTCGCCCGTACGAACGACTTAGTCCATACGTCGTCCCCACGGTGTCCAGGTGGAAGCGCCCCAACAGACGGTCTCCGAAGGGTCGGCGCCGCAGGCAGACGAGCACTCCCCCAACCTGGAGGGCCCTTTGGCTGTCGGGGACCAGGTTGACGTGTTTGCCACCCCCCAGGCGGACGTGGGTCGTATCGGTGACGGTTACGACACCGGCAAGGCCACCAAAACTGGCCTTTCCAACCTCGTCATCGGTCGGGCAACCGTCGCCGCCATCGGGCCGGGGAAATCCTTAAACGAGAAGCCGATGCTTTTGCCCAGGGATACCTACGAGCTGTACGTGGAGTTTGTGGTGCACCTCCCAGAGAAGGGGGACGTTTACCCCGTGGAGAGGATGTTATCCCACCACATGTCCATGGTGGATGAGCGCGTGAGTGCCGAGCAACTCCGCACCGGGACGGCTAATAAAACGATGGAGATGCTGGAGCACAACCTCCAGTCAGTTATAGTAAGAAAAAATGTTCTCTGGCAAGTCCTCCCTCCCTCCCTGCCTTCCCCTGCAACGTTCACATTTTTACCTTTTGCACTTACGCGAACGTCCATGTGTACATGTGTGCGTGGTGTTGTTTCGCTGTCCATACGCGTGGACACCATTTATTGTGCCGTCCATACGGGTGGAAGGCGGTGTACATATGTAAGGACGCCGTCTAACAAGTGGTTTATGTACGCAGGATACACAAGGCCTACTTGAGGCACGCCAACACGGACAAGCTGTATCCCGAGAGGATGACAGGGAGAAAACTGGCCGGCCTGAAGTTGGAGCCTGCTGAGGTATCGGAACGGGACCGTGGATATCCCCCCGTCACGGTGTGTTTGCTTGTATTGTTCTAGTTGCATTTAGCTTGTCATTTGTTGTCTTTGCTCTTAATGCACTTACTTAGGTTGCATTCACTTGCAGTGTCATACGAGAGGAACGAGCCGTCACTGGTTTCAGGACGTGCGGGGGTGTCAGAAGGAAGAGATGCACGATGCGGATGTTGAGGAGGAAAAGGGTAACGCGGACGATGATGAGGATGATGATGATGGGACGGTTGTTGAGGCTGTCGAGGATGAGGCTGTCGCTGCTAATGAAGAAGAGGAAGGAGAGGCTGTGGACGATGAGGAGGCGTCCGAGGAGGAGAAGAAGGAGGAGGAGGAGGAGGAGGAGAAGAAGGAGGGGGGCGGTTCGAAGAACGAGGCTGCCAAAAAGTCACCTCTTAGATTTAAAAAGAAAAAGAATGCACTTGCACCTGCCAAAGAAGACCAGAGGCCAGGAAAGAAGCCGAGAAGCTAGGCTAGAATAGCACAATATTTTGTAAACATTTTGTATATACGTGTACCATTCGTGAATGTCCTGCAGTGTCCTGCTCTGTCGTGCTGACAAATCTTACGTCTTTCCATACGGTGTTCACACGTACGGACGTCTTGTTCATACGTGTGGATGGGATCGTCCATACGCATGGATAAGTATTATCACAAGCTATCCACACGTACGGACACCGATGTCCATACGCGTGGATATGTAAAATATACTAAGTAAATAAGTTTCCATCCGCACGGACAGCGACGTTCATCCGGATAAGGACGTCGTCCACACGTACGGACGCACGTGTCCATACGTCTGGACTATCTATATTCGACTGTCCACTTGGTGTCCTTGCGGTATCCGCACGTGCGGTTACGATGTCCATGCGTCGTCCATACGCTTTCTTTATGGGCGTCCATATGCCCTCCGCACGCGCGTTTACGATGTCCATGCGTCGTCCATATGCTGTCCTTACGGTATTACATACGGTGTCCGCATGTGCGATTATGATGTCCATACGCTGTCCTTACGGCTATCCATACGTTGTCCGCACGTCTGGTTATGATGTCCATGCGACGTACATACGTTGTCCTTATGGGAGTCCATATGCCGTCCGCGCGCACGTTTACGATGTCCATACGCCGTCCATACGCCGTCCTTGCGGGATTATATACGGTGTCCGCACGTGCGATTACGCTTTTCATGCGCTGTCCATACGATGTCCTTACGGTTGTCCATACGTTGTCCGCACGTCCGGTTACGGTGTCCATACGCTATCCATACGGGTTTCCATACGGTGTCCCTGCGCTGTCGTGCGGGTGATTAGTGCCTCTGTCCACGCGTATGGACACCATGTGGACATGTTTCTTGTCCATACGGTGTCCATATGGTGGTCCATACGGTGTCCATATGAAATCCTTACGATGTCCATGGGACATTTTCATATGGACACCACAATTACGCGTCGTCCGTATGGTTCTTACATATTCATCAAGGTTTCGCCAGAAATCTGCTCAGACCGTCCATACGGTTGTCCATATGGGTCCTTACGATATCCATACGCTGTCCATATGCAAATCCACACGGATGAATGGGCCAATAATTTGTAGGGATTCACACAAACAAAGAGAATGCCGTACCGTTCTCCAAGCCGTAGTGCTTGTGCAGCTTGATGAGCTTCGGGAAGAAGATTCTCGCGCACTCGTACACGATGTCCGACCCCTCTTCAGTCTTGAAGTGGGCGGCACCACGGGCCTTATCCGTGCTCCCCTGGTTGAGCCGGTTCATCCTAAAGATGTGCGTAAGGTGCGGGGTGGCGTATTTGCCGTGGATTGGCCCACCGCATATGGTGAACCACCCACGGTCTTTCACGTGCAAGATCGTCCCCGCAATATACGCGCCCTTGTATACTTGCCCTTTGTGATACACGACGGATCCCCTCTCGAAACGCCCCTTGGACTTTTCCGTGTACCCCTCCTTCCCATGCACCCCATCCCCCGCCACGTACCCCACCGGTGCTAACTGCGGCAGATCACGGTGATGCACCCAACGGGGATAAAAAGCAACACGTTGCTCCAACGTGGCCTTCGCCCACCCCGGCCAATCCGCGGCAGCGGGCGCCTTCACGACCACCTCCGCCGGTGCGGGCTCTCCCGCCGCGGGGCTCCCCGTGATTGGGGGCGGAGCGACGACCACCTCCGCCGGTGCGGGCTCTCCCGCCGCGGGGCTCCCCGTGATTGGGGGCGGAGCGACTACCACCTCCGCCGGTGCGGGCTCTCCCGCCGCGGGACCCTTTGTGATTGCGGCATCCTCCACCACCACCTCCGCAGGTGCGGGCTCTCCCGCCGCGGGGCTCCCCGTGATTGGGGGCGGAGCCAACACCACCTCCGCCGGTGCGGGCTTTCCCGCCGCGGGACCCTTTGCGATTGCGGCATCCTCCACGACCACCTCCGCAGGTGCGGGCTCTCCCGCCGCGGGGCTCCCCGTGATTGGGGGCGGAGCCAACACCACCTCCGCCGGTGCGGGCTTTCCCGCCGCGGGACCCTTTGCGATTGCGGCATCCTCCACGACCACCTCCGCAGGTGCGGGCTCTCCCGCCGCGGGGCTCCCCGTGATTGGGGGCGGAGCCAACACCACCTCCCCCGGTGCGGGCTCTCCCGCCGCGAGAACCTCCGTGCTCGTGGGGGCGGGAGCGTCCGCGGGTTGCTCCGCTCCCCACGGCGCTTCCACATCCCCCTCACCAACCACGGGGGTGTGGCCGCTTGAAGGGGCGGTGGCCATTGCTTGAGCGCGCCTTCCAGCAGCAGGGCGCCTACTTTTGAGAGCGGCAGTCCTTTCGCAGCGTCCTTCTCCGCTTGCGAGGTTGGGTAGCCCGTGCGCTTCGCCATGCACTCCGGTCTACCACAATTGTTCTGCTCCTCGATGCCTTTGCCTAGAAGGCAGACGTTGTGGTAGAAGTCACCGCAGTGCGAGCACTTGTGTACTCCACGTCCATCGTCTTCCTGGCAGATGAAGCAGCAGACTTCAGGTGCTGGCGGAGGGGGTGAGGGCGGAGGCAGCACGTCGCGCCCGCCTAATTCATACCACACCAAAACCATGCGCGTTTACACAAGCAGGGTTTCGGGCATTATCCATACGCATAACTATAGGCTCTACCAACATGTGATTCGAAAAGGTGCTCACCATCTTCTTGCCATGTATAGCATCTATCGTATGCTATTGTCAGGGCATGATCGAAAGCATTCCAATCTAATGCTTTCCTCACGGCGGTCTTCGGACCTGGCAGCTCCCCCAGTCGTTTCGGCGCCTCCGTGTCGTGCATGTTCACGACAGGGGGCTCCGATCTTCCTCCGCCAGGCTCCTCCACGCATTCCTCGCGACCGCAGTTGAACAAATCCCTCTTTAGGCCTCTTGCCTCTTGACACTTAGGGTGGTAGCGAATCCCGCACACCTTGCATCGCGTAACGAAAGCCCCCTTTTTACAATAGCAGCACCTATCTTCTGCCAGTACCCCTTTGCATTCGCCACACTGCACCGCCGGATACTGTTTATTCGCACAGCTAAAGTGAAAGCTCCTATTGCAAACCCTACAAGTCTGCGCTGGAGCTACTTTACTGTCGCATCCAACGACATGGCAGCGGTGGTATTCATGGGCCTTTTGGGAACCTCTCGACCCACGGGTTCTGGCGGGCGCGCTGTTTCCGCCTCGGTTTCTTGAGGTCATTGCAGTTTCCGAAGTGCTAGCTCTAAGAAGTGTTCTTCAAGAATGGCTTCCGCTCGCTTGCACCAACTGGGGCGCTGAGACGCAGTAACTGTGCATGCATGTGTGACGTCAGCTCGGTATAAATCGAGGACAAAACCGCCCAAGCATTTCTCGTACGTCGATGGATCCTGGATCGGATCCGACATACGAGAAAAGTTCATGCACGTTTGACGTCAGCTCAGTATAAATCGAGGACAAAACCGCCCAAGCATTTCTCGTACGTCGATGGATCGAGGATCGGATCCGACATACGAGAAAAGTTCATGCACGTGTGACGTCAGCTCAGTATAAATCGAGGACAAAACCGCCCAAGCATTTCTCGTACGTCGATGGATCTGGGATCGGATCCGACATACGAGAAAAGTTTATGCACGTTTGACGTCAGCTCAGTATAAATAGAGGACAAAACCGCCCAAGCATTTCTCGTACGTCGATGGATCTGGGATCGGATCCGACATACGAGAAAAGTTTATGCACGTTTGACGTCAGCTCAGTATAAATCGAGGACAAACCCGCCCAAGCATTTCTCGTACGTCGATGGATCTGGGATCGGATCCGACATACGAGAAATGTTCATGCACGTTTGACGTCAGCTTATTATAAATCGAGGACAAAACCGCCCAAGCATTTCTCGTACGTCGATGGATCTGGGATCGGATCCGACATACGAGAAATGTTCATGCACGTGTCACGTCAGCTCAGTATGAATCGAGGACAAAACCGCCCAAGCATTTCGTGGAAGTAAGTATGTGAAAATGCTTGCAGAGAAAGACAAACTTGTATATATTACTATGGATATGCATACGCGATATGTCTTGGAATCGGAGCAAACGGTGTAGGAGGGCGCGAATATGGGTGGCAGCACGAAACGGCGCCCCAATCCCACAAGCTTTAACGGTATGAATATCTACACCCCGAAACGTGTGTACAAAAGACATGTGATTGTGCTGCTGTGAGACTTCGCGTCAAGGAAGGGTTTACGTGTGTCTTACTAGATTGTTTGGTGACAGGGACGCATATCGGGGAAGGGTTATTGAACGTCACGCTCGTGCGGGATCAACGATCGTGGCTATTTGGGGTGTTATGTACGACTCTCCACATTACGCTGCTTGCAGTGAGCGTTTTTTTGGCGTTGTGTGGCTCCGACGCTGCCTACAATCCGGGACCGAATTGGGATATTCCTCCCGTTCTTATAGACTTGTTACCCCTTCTCGTAGAGGTTGGAGATTCCGCTCGCATTATACCTCTTGGAGTGTGGCCCCTGAAAGATGATGATATGGATACGCTTGAGACGTTGGTGGGGAAGATAGATTTGTTGTGCGAGGCCTGGACATCAGCAAAAGGACAAGGTGATATTAATCACGCTCACTCAGAGGAGGTTTGTGACGATGTGGAAATGTCAGACGAGTTGGAAGGTGGGCATGAGGAAACTTACGAACGTCCTAGAGGTCAATTGCCGCAAGTAAGTGACGGTTTTGAGGAGTTGACGCGCGGGAATAAGGGTTGGTGGGTCGAGAAGATGCGAACGGCATTTGGGAGAAGCCCTCACCGCATTGCGGGTGCGGTGAGGGCGTATATCGAGTCCCTTCCGGCGGGCTTGAGTTCGAAGGTGCACAAGGAGTGCAATGCGGCATTGGTGTCGTTAGGTGACCGGCGCGAGGAGACAGTGAAGAATTGTGTTGTGGCGAATTTGAGGGACGCGTTATCACGCTTAGCACGACGAAACACACGTGCGAACGTTAATCTAACGAGGGGGATAGCGGCTGCGGCATTTGGGAGCAACTTGGCCGAGGATAACTTGGTGCGTACGGCTTGCACGATGCTTGGTGTGCATCAACGCGTTGGAACGCTTGGGGTGGTCGGAAATTCAAACTTGAGGGAGGGGGCACACATGGGAACTGAGGAGAGAGGGCGTCGTGGCCTTTGGGAGGGCGTGATGCTTGCGGAACGGAGATTGTCTACCCGATGCTTGACAATGGCGACTTGTGCTCTTATTAGAGCTTTTTGGTTGCACCCGGACAACACTCGAGTTAGTCCTTGCAAAAAGGACGTCGTGTTGGCACGTGACCCCAACACCGGTGCTTTGAGAACACCGAGGGAGTTCGTGAGCAAACATTGGTTGGAAGCCTCTCAACTAGTAATATATAGGAGGTTTCAAGCCAAGTACCCCGCTCTCAAGATTGGGCAACGTTCCTTTGAGAAGCAAGGGGTGTGCAAGCCGCACAATGTTGTGCGGCTGCGAAGGAAGGACAACATATCTTGTTGTTGTAGGTACCACGAAGACATGAGAATGGTCCTTGAGGGCTTTGACAAGGCCCGAGAGGCGGTGCATTCACCGTGTGCGTGCACTTCGGCGACATGTTGCCCACGGGTTCGAAGGACACCTGAGCATAGGCGAAAGGCGGTGGGGAACACGGGAATGGTTTGCACTATTGCAAAGGCGGGGAGGTCGACATCAACTTTCGCCGAGAGCTTGTTGTGTCCGCGGGTGGGGGATAAGCATGCCATGGAGTGCTTGAGAGGGAGGTGCGAGAAGTGTGGCGGCTTGGCCAACTTCAAAGTGTGTGACAGTGAGGTGCAGCATGAGGCGCAAGTGCCGTGGTCTTGTTACGAGACTTGCGGCACAGGACAGATGGACGAGGATGGTAAGGAGATTCGGCGACTGCAGTTTGTGCAGAAGAAGACGAAGCTGGCCGCCTTGATCGCCAAGTTGCAGGCGCTGTTGCTGGGGCACGAGCCGGGGGCTTCGCCAAATTGTCAGTGCAAGGGGAACTTCTTAGTGAATAGCGCGACCGCAGGGCAACCGGAGGCATGGGCGTGGAAGAAGTTGGAAGGCTGCGGGGATTGCGCGTTTCTGCGGCCATATGCATATCACACTTTCATGGCATTACACCAGCAGCGGCAGTTTCAGACGTGCGTCAGGGATTTGCCACTGGGACATGCGGTGTTCTTGTTTGACTTCTCGGAGAATCATTCATTGAACATTCCTCGAGAAGTGCAAAGTCTGCATTGGGTGGTGAAGCAGGCGACCATATTAGTCTGCGTGGTGTGGAGACATGCGTGTATGGCCGTGGATGGGGTGGAATCAACCGCGGAGAACCCAGTGCTGGTGAAGGATTACGTGTACTTGTTGAGCGATGACCGGAAGCACGATCACCGCTTCATTCAGTACATGCGGGAGTTGATCATCAGAGACTACTTCATCGGGAGGGGGATCGCAAAGCCCTTGTTTATCCACGAGTGGGCAGATGGTTGTGCGGGACAAAATAAGTGCGCGGCAGGGTTTGCGGATGTGGCGAATAGCAAATACGAGTGGTCATTAGGTGTACCTTGCCAACGGAACTTCTTTGAGACGGCGCATGCCAAGGGGGAGCAGGATGGGGCGGGGGCGCATGTCAAGCACGCAGCGGCGGTGGCGGTCATATCGGAGGGTGACAAGTGGTATGCCCGCATCAATTGCGCTGCAGACCTGCATGCGTTCTGTTGCGAGAGATTGAGCCGACGTGCGGATAGCAGTTACGCCAAGGCAAGAGCGAGCTTCAATCAACGGTTTTTTTACTTGGTACCAGAGGACGCACTGCACGAGGAGGCGGGAGGATTGCATGCGGTGGATCACGATGCTGGTGCAGCATACCAGGCGGTGGATGGGACGCAGCGCTTGCATTCTGTAAGGGGGGGGAGGGCGAGGGGAAGTTGATGGTACGTGAGCGTACATGCTATTGTGTGAATTGTTATGCGGAGTGTGTGCGCTCCATTCCGGACTCGGAGGGATGCTTGGAGACATCCCACGTGGATGCGTGGAGAGATGTGGAGTTGCGGCCGGCTACGGGCGCGGCCGCCGTGAGGATTCGCGGCATGGTGGAGGAGTATGCGGCGGGTGTGAGTGTAGCCGTGCGGCGTGGTAGCATCATGGCGGTGAAGAAGGATCCTACGGACGCATCACATGCCTACTACTTGGTGAAGGCGCTGTCTGGTGTCACGGAGGTCGGCGGGAGGATCCGCCGTGATGACTATAGACAGACATTTGCTCCTGGAGACTCGGTGATTTCGGGGAGATACTTTGAGTGGACGGATCCAAACGTGCGAGATACATACACCTTAGATACTAGCAAGAAGTGCTTGATTCCGTGTGAAGCCGTACTAGCATGTGATGTTCGCCTAGTTAAGAGGGGGGATGTGCACATGCTACCCCTGAGGGAGCATCAGCGGTTGTTGGCACTTCTGTGAGATTCTAGTGTTATGTAGATGTATATATTGTATATATTGTAGATACGGCCATGTTGCGGTGTATATTGTTATGACTTGCACATACTTGGAATAACTTCTCCGTATCACGTGCTACATCTCACGCACCCGCAATATATGCAATTTCTGCTTTGCAGCCCTTTTTACAGACGAAATTAGCTCCCCAGCACCCCGTGAATATGACCCGATGTGAAATTTCGCTTCTCATTGCCTAGGTATGACCTCTAAATACTTCTCACAACTTCTAATAACTTCACCGTATCACGTGCAACATCTCACGCGCCCACGAGACATGCATTTTCTGTTGTTGCGGTCAGTTTACAGACGAAATTAGCCCCCCAACGCCCCGTGAATGTGACCCGATGTGAAATATCACTTCTCGATGCCTAGTAATAACTTCTAGATACTTCTCACAACTTCTAATAACTTCACCGTATCATTTGCATATCTCACGCGTCCACGAGACATGCATTTTCTGTTTTGCAGTCAGTTTACAGACGAAATTAGCTCCCCAACGCCCCGCGAATGTGACCCGATGTGAAATATCACTTCTCGATGCCTAGTAATAACTTCTAGATACTTCTCACAACTTCTAATAACTTCACCGTATCATTTGCATATCTCACGCGCCCACGAGACATGCATTTTCTGTTTTGCAGTCAGTTTACAGACGAAATTAGCTCCCCAACGCCCCGCGAATGTGACCCGATGTGAAATATCACTTCTCGATGCCTAGTAATAACTTCTAGATACTTCTCATAACTTCTAATAACTTCACCGTATCATTTGCATATCTCACGCGCCCACGAGACATGTATTTTCTGTTTTGCAGTCATTTTACAGACGAAATTAGCTCCCCAGCACCCCGTGAATATGGCCCGATGTGAAATTCCGCTTCACACTGCCTAGGGATGACCTCCAAATAATTCTCACCAACTCTAGTAACTTCCCCGTATCACTCACATATCTCACGCGCCCGCAAGATATGCAATTTCTGTACCGCAGCCCTTCTGCGACCCGTTAGCAGCCTGGTGGCCACCGCGGTGATCAAAAATGTGAAATATTGCCTTTGAATGATTTCTTTTAACAACTAAGTACTTCCTGAAACTTCTTGCGACTTCTAAATGCCATTTTCATCGATTATGCAATTTATAGTGCAAGGCCGTCCACCTAGCCGTGCTACATGCCTCATATAGGCACCTACATATCCTAGGGGATGGACGTACCCCTTCGGAAACCTGACATAGTACCGCTCATCCTCAGGTATTAGAGCCTGGAGGAAAGCCTGAGAGACATCATAGTGGTATGGCATGAGTCTGTGTGTCAGGCAGAGCGCTAGTAGGAGTCTGAAGGTGGTGAGCTGAGGTGTAGGGGCAAAAGTCTCCGCCTCCTCATAGAAGGTGCGGTCCATGTCTCCTCTGGTGGTGCATCTGGCCTTGAACTTGTCAAGGGAGCCGTCTGTCAGCTTCTTGAGCTTAAAGACAAACTTACTGGGGAGGACGGTGGAGCCTGGGGGGAAGGCGGTGACTGGATCGGCCCTGTCTGGCTGAAGTATGCCGTCAATCTCTGACTGAATGGCTTTGTGCCACTGTCTGTAATTAGGGCTGAGCCGAGCCTGTCTGTATGTGGCAGGGTCTGGCTCGTCCATGAAGGCATCACTCGGGAAGTCTGCGGGGTCTGAGTCTGCGTCTCTGAGGGCAAGGAGCATGGCCTTCTGGTCTGGGGAGATGATGACAGCATCGGTGTCTGCATACTGGGTGGAGTGTGAGTCAGCAGAGTCGAAGTACACCTGGTATCTGTGCTGGACCTGAGGCTTATGGTCTACAGACACGATGACTGCAGGGTGATACTTCTGTCGGTCAGCTGGCTTAGCCGAGCACATAGCAAAACACGGGTAAAAGACATTAGGTGCCCCATGTTTGTGTCTGTGCTTGAGAAAGCTGATGAGAGTGGCATAGTGGCTCCTGGCCAGCTGGAGATAGTGTATGAGCTTTACCCAGACTGGATGTCTGAGTTTAGCACACTGGACCTTGACATAGGCAAATGTCTCTGACTCGTGGGTGCTGCATGCAAGCTCGAGGATGTCGGGGGAGGAGAGGGCTGTGGGGCGTCGGATGGGGTACAGCTTCTTTGTGAAGATAGCTGTGGAGGCGGGATCAACCAGAGTGTTGTGCGTGTTGGCAAGTGTCTTAGCCATGAGAGCAGGGTCAGTGACAAACGTAGGCCTAGAGAGAGCCTTGAGTTTTCCTTTCACTGTGTCAAGGCATAGATAGTTGCCAGGTGTGAGATTCCCGACATAGCGGTAGGGCTTGCTCTTAGGCTGTAGCTTAGCCGAAGTGTCAGCTTTAGCTCCTGCCTTAGAGCGCTGTGCGGGGTCCTGCCAGACATTGCACTCGGACCAGAAGGGCCGGAGCTCGGTGTAGTCGAAGTGACGGCCGGTGTATCTGAGATGAGGTGTGTCCATTCCAATGTGCTTGTTCGTTAGGCATAACATTGAGGACTGTGTTAATGGCATGGAGTGCAGCAAGAGGCCATGTGTACAGCGGGGCATCATATGTGCGCATGGTGCTGTTCATGATCTTCTGCATGTCTCTCCAGAGCACCTCAATCTGAGCCTGGAACTCGTGCATGTATGGCGGACCGGTCTCATGACGCATGCGGTACTGTCGAAGCAGTGTCTTCATCTCCTCCGATGTGTACTCTGTGGCACAGTCTGTGTGGAAAGTGATGGTCTCTGGTGTGAAGCCGTGGGACTGAATGTCATCAAGGACAGTCTGGAGGTGGAAGTGTTGGCCTCCCTTAGAAGGTGAGGCATATCCGAAGGCCTTTTTAGTGACGGGGCACTTAAAGGCACTGATGAAGACTGACTCGTCGTAGCCAGGGGGTTTGCATGGGCCCCAAATGTCAGCAAATATGTGCTGAAATGGCTTGGACTGTTCCCATTTGACAGGCCGGTGGTTGGCTGGCAAAGCCGGAGGTGGTCTGCGGTTGGCTCTGTCAAATACATTAACCTCTTAGCCGGTAACGCTATTTCCGGCCAAAAATGCATGTTTTGTGTGGGAAGCGGGTGTGGTGCTCACATACATAAGCATGCCACGGTGATTATATATGTTTTCGACACCTATCGCAACTACAAATTGAGCTATTGTATGAACATCTATGGCATATATATCGTGAGATATACCGATTATACAAGCAAAACTTCTCCAAATTTTAGCAATCGATTCTACGCAAAAGCGATTCTTGGTCGCCTAAGGTCTCTTAAGCGGTTGCCGTTAGTACGATGCTATCGGCCTTGGCCATGTTTAAACTTCTCAGGACCTGTGAACCACTTTGGTGAGGCCACCTCACGAAAGTGGTGCACGAAAGTGGTTTTCCACTTTTGTGAATCACCAAACCAGGTTTCGTGATTCACCAAAGGGTGCGGATCTTCACCAAAGTGATCTCGGTCGATGCGAATACTAAAGTCGCGGATCGATGGAAAGATCTCGACGAGGCGCATCTTTTTGTCCAGAAATCGAGTATTCGCATCGACCGAGTACACTTTGGTGAGCCAAAAACCCTTAATTCCACTTTCGTGAGTACCTTTCGTAGGGGGGGCATCCCTTAGGGCTTCTAGGGTCGAAGGGGGTAGAGAACCGATTTTCACTCTCAAGAGTGCTTCGAACCGCAAGATTCACAGTTTAGAGTTTTCAATCTGGCGGTGAAAGCAGAATTTTGCCTGGGGTATAAATCTTATAATTCAACGTTACGATTTTGAAGATCTCTGGGAAGATAGCTTCCAGGTCATTATAGCACCTGGACATTATGACCAATAACCAAATGCCCTGTGGGAATCCTTTTTTTCAGCCAATAATCTGGCCGCGATGTAGCGAATATCCAAAAGGGTTACATTCACTAAAATGCGAAAATGCGAAAATGTGCACCAATGTTCGTGCTGCGATGGCTTTGACCTGGCAGGCGAATTCGGAGATCGTGATTATAACTTTAAAACATACGAAGTGGGGGGGGTGTCGCGATGACAACGAGCATCGCATGACTGCGTCGGTTGACCATGATAATGATTAGGTTAAACACGGCCAGTGTCGGCTTTTACAGAATCGTGTCCGTTTTTGCAAAATCTGTCCGTTTTTGCAGTTCTTAACAGTGTCAACAACAAATATACACTCCGTCCAAAGACAAATTCGAGCATAACACAAAGCATTTCACACGCACACGCATTCACGCATACACGGTACAATAATATCATCGATATGTGCATAATTCAAATTATGTACTTCTATGATATGAGATACGTGTCTTTGTATGTTCCATGTTACATGCGTTCCTACCGAGAGACCTTGTATCGCTAGCATCTATGAAGCATCATTCCTCAAAGCAACCTCAAGAGCATCTCCACCATCACTAGGAGCGCTTTCTAGTGCTTCCTGCTTGCGTTCGGCGTAAGCTTTTTTCATTGCTGGCTTAGCACTTAGTTGCACACCAGTCTTTGCGAAGAGATCTTGGCCTTTGCGCTTCTCTTTCACACACACAATCCAGCGCATGCCTTGAACACCCTCGAGCTCGTAAATGAGCTTGTCTTCTTGCTTTTTCGCCCACCACATTCGTCGAAGTGGATAGGCACGGTCAGCAAGCCACATGTCTGGCACCAAAAACGCGCAGAAATCCTTGCAGTGTTCTGCGAAGTACATGATAGCCGCGTCACTCATTCCACTTGTAGGCGGTGCACAAATGACGTTTTGACCCAACACTTTCCAGTTGTCGTGCACACGAAAGATGTTCATAGGGACCCAGCCCTTCACATTTTTTGCTTTCGACTTAGTGTCACTATCCACTGAAATAAACTTGAATTCGGCCTTTCCGAAACGACTTTCTAAAACTGGTTTCAAGTTTAGATTTATCTCGGAACCCGCGGCAAACAAGTCGACAAATGTTCGGCTTTTGATCTTCTTTTCGTGCATAAAGTTCGTCGGATTAAAGCTGTCTACGAGTAAAGCCACTTGTTCTTTTGGAACAACAGTGCGCTTTACTCGTACCTCTTTATCCGCGTGAACATCATCAAATATTTTCCGTGTCCATTCTTTGTTTATTGGCTTGATGGCGGGGAGGTATTCAACTTCCACGCACTCATGAAAGGCGGATGGGCTATTCATGAAACTCGCTTCATGAGAATCACGAGTCCGTCGTTGGGATCGCTGTGACGTTTGCAAAGCCATCATCTCAGCGTCATTCAAGTTTTCGTGCTTAAACTTGCGCTTAGGCATATCGTGCGTATCGCGGTTGGAAAGTTGCAAGTTGAAAAAAACACACACCACTGTTAAGAACTGCAAAAACGGACAGGAATTGCAAAAACGGACACGATTCTGTAAAAGCCGACACTGGCCGTGTTTAACCTAATCATTATGCCATGACACCATTCGGGTGTCATCGTCATCGTCATAGATTATGGGGTGAGGAGCGATTTTGGCCGTAGCAAATGTTTTGATCGGACTGCCACAATGTGCCACGTATTCATCCGCGTTGAATATCGGGAAACGGCAGATCCCAAATCTAAATTATATGCAATTATGTCATAAATAATTCAGAATACCCGGCGCGTTACGGGTTACAGCAGTGTGAATTGTATGAACCACTTTCGTGCACCACTTTCGAGAGGTGGCCTCACCAAAGTGGTTCACAGGTCCTGAGTTTTGTCAGTCATATGTTGAGTTAAATGTGCCTACATCTCGATATACGTGGCCTTTTTACGAAAAAAACATGAAAAAACATGCGATTCTTCAATGTTTTTCATACTTAAGCAATGTTTTCCATACTTAAGCGATTAGTCTGCGTGTATTTCACATATAAGCGAGGATGTATAGCCCTTAGCACCCATATATCGATATGTGATGGTTGAATCTGGCATACCCTGAACATATATGGTCATGCACATTCATATCAATGTCAAAGTTGTCTAAATCATGCAGATTTGAGACGATTTCCGTTTCAAAATTGGCTATAAAAAGCATTATTGTCGGTTCAAATTGTTATGAATATGATAAGAGTGTATGTGTATCCCATACAAATCTGCCATGGAGTGATGCATGCATGCTCACTATGCACACATACCCTAGGTTGTATCATGTCTAGAGTTCGTCTAACCCTTTTTGGTGAGCACACGTGCATGCGAAACCAAAAGGACCGCGGGTGGTTTGTTACGATATCGTAACGGCTACCGGCTAAGAGGTTAAAGGGTCCTGGGCGTTTGGCATTCCAGGTGTTGCAATGAGCACACCCGCAGCCTGACAGGATAGTCCTGAGTGTCTTCATGGAGAGGTGTCGTCTGGGTACTGCAAACTGAAGCCCCTGTGAGAAGAGGTGAGCAATGTACTGGTGTGAGTAGTGGCCCAGACAGGCATGGAGGTACTGATGAGGGTCAATCCTGGGGACTGTGGTGGCATCCTTGAAAAGGATGATGGTGTCGAACGGAGCCCCCTGGATGAAGACACGGTCAGCACCGCCCTCTTCTCCTGCATCTGTGAGGTCCTGGGGGGAGTAGGTACCAGCGCGAGGGCGGGAGAAGAAGCCGGGTGTGCCTGCTGGGATGGTGGCTATCTATCTCCTGAAAGTGATAAGTGAGTGGCCACCAGGCTGCAGATGGTGACTTCCGGAGACACACCGTATATGAGGTGTTATTAGGGTCTAGCCAGAAGTCCTCTAGCATCTTCATCAACATCCTTTGGATGATGGAGTTGATGAAGGGCGGGTTGGCCCAGAAAGAGCGCCCGCACCAGACATGATCCTCAGCACGTCAGCAGGGTCCTGGAGGGAGTAGTAGTGCTGGCACTGTGTGTTACCCCGTGGGTAGGGGATGCCGTCTGTGTAGAGGTCTGTGTCACAATAGCCGTATGGACTGTGCTGAGCAAACTCTCTGTAGGCGGACCTAGCAACCATCCAGTCGACTGTGCCCTTCTCTGCAAGCTCCGAAGGGGCAGGCTGCAGGAGGGGTCTCCTCTGTGCTATGGAGTGGGCAGATGGGGTGGCTCGCCAGCTGCTGGGGTGTACAACATAGTCTCTGCCAGTGTCATAGAGGTCAAAGAGAGAAGCACCGTGGTGCCATGTGAGGTCGATGAAGTCAGGGGAGCGGGCCCCGTGTCTGAGCATCTGGCGGACTGAGAGGAGGTTTGGGGCATTTGGATCATAGAAGGCTTGGAGAAATGGGAGTGTGATCCAAGTGCCGTCGGTGTACTGGAAATCAATGGAGGCTGTGCCGACACTGTGAGGCTTGTAATGCTGATCCGAGGCTGTGGTCATGCTGGAGGTGCACGGGGACAACTCAGTGAAGAGCTCCCTGTTATTCAGGAGGAGATGTGAGGCTCCTGAATCTACAAGGAGGTGTCCGTGCGTGTTGGAGGCACGGCGGCCTTTCCCAAGCAGAGGGAGGAACACCGGTGTGCCGTGGTGACAGTGCGGGGCACCGTCGGTGCAGCTGAGGTCTCTCCCCACGGCGCTGCAACCGCAGGGTCGTAGACCTCAATGCTGATCTCTGGGGCCCAAATGGTGGTCATCAAAGACCTCAAACTGGGCCCAATCCTCCGCAGGGTCTTCGGTGCAATATGAGGGGTGTGTTCGGCTGTAGTTCTCAAGGAAATGATTAAGCTGATGGAAGGAGGGAGATGGCATAACTGAGAAATCTCACTGAGAGTGCTCTGGGGAGTGTGAGCTGTTTGGCCGTGGCCGAGGTGTGTCAGTGCGGATCGAGGTGTCTGCCATGAACTGCTTCCACTTAGTAGTGGTCTTCGAGGTGTCCTCCTGAGATTCAGGGATAGGAGGGAAGTGGAAATCCGGTGTGACGGCACAGGCCTGCACTGTGGACGGGACCGGGGGCTGCATGTGTGTGTCTGAGGTAGCAGCAAGCCGGTCAGTGTCCACCAATGCAGGCAGGGTGCCCGCTGTAGCCCGTGTAGTTGCCCTATCGGCAGTGGGCTGAGCAGGCACCGTACCGTCAGTGTCGGATACTGGAGGAGGAGGAGGAGGAGGTGTGTGTTGGGGCGGATAGCCCTCGGTGTCTGACTCGGAGCCTGAGTCGGAGACATCGGCCCACTGGCCAATACTCTCAAGCCCGGGGTATGGTGTATAATCCAAGGGGGCTGGGGAGCTGTCAGGGGCACCGAGTGTAGGCGGTTGCTCGGAGGCCACCGTAGTGTCGGCCTCGAGAGCTGTGCTGAGAGATGTAGGGGTGTCAGCGGCGGTTGCACCATCAGTATAGACGGTGTGATCGGTGGGCGTGCCCACAAGGGCCTCATCGGCACTGTGTCCCAGGGGCGGTGTGGAGGCAGCTGCTGGCTCACAGAGTGTGGTGGGAGCTGCGGTGACACCACCGGAGGGCAAATGTGGCGTGTGGTTGGCCGGTGCCGTAGCACTGGCGGAGGCCGGCTGAGGTGAGGCAGTAGCCGGTGCCGTGGCACCACCGGAGGTCGGCTGAGGTGAGGCAGTGGCCGGTGCCGTGGCACCATCACCGGGGGCCGGCTGAGGTGAGGCAATAGCCGGTGCCGTGGCACCACCGGAGGCTGGCTGTGTGGAGGCAGTAGCCGGTGCCGTGGCACCACCGGAGGCTGGCTGTGTGGAGGCAGTAGCCGGTGCCGTGGCACCACCGGAGGCTGGCTGTGTGGAGGCATTGGCCGATGCCGAAGCACTGGCAGAGGCCGGCTGTGAGAAGGTGGTAGCCGGCCGAGGTGACATATAGAATGTGTATGGTCCGCCCGTGTGGGTGACGGTCTTGCCGTGCTTGAACTTGCAGGAGCGGCAGGGGTGGCCGATGGACTTGTCATTGGGGTCGGAGGGGGTGAACTTCAGGCCATTCCAGGTGCCAGAGGGGGTGGAGTCCTTGTTGGTGGAGCCGGTGTGCTTGAGCTTGGCCGCTTTGTAAAGGGCCTTCTCGTGCTCCAGGAAGACAACTCTGGTGCCGCCCCGTAGTGGTGAGCGGGGCCTGGATGGGGGTGGTGTGGTAGCCCGAGGGTGCGTGTCCTTGCCCCCCTTGCCCCCCTTGCCGCCCCTCCCACCAGGGTGCTTCTCCTTCGGCTTGGGCTTGTCAGCCGAGCCCCGCCCCCCCTCACGGACTTCCCTTGTCATGGAGGCAGCTCGGGGGCGGGATGAAGAGCCAGGGAGCTGGGAATGGTGGGCAGAGCCCTGGGTGTACCATACCTTCCCGATGGCCTCAATGAACTTCTGAAGACCACCGGGGTAGCCAGAGGAGGTCAGGCGGTTGTTCTCCTCGTAGGTACGGATGACCTCGAAGTACAGGGGGATGCTGAAGAGGTGCTCGGCCGTGTCCTGGGAGGCCCGTAAGATCTCGATGAGGACCTCCTGCTCCTGCTGTCCAGAGAAGGCGGGGTGGAGCTGCCTGTGGTTGCCAATGAGGGTGGTGAAGGTGTTGAGCTTCACGGCGGGGTCCTCGGACTCAGAGATACGGAGGGCCTTGGCCTTGGTGAGGAAGGAGTTGTCCGTGGAGGGGGGGTAGGTGATCAGGCGGCAGTGCACGTGCAGCAGAAGCAGCCTGCCGTCCACCTGAGCCTGCGGGGAGTCCTTCACAATTTGTGACAACACAATTTGTGTGTTGCCACAAGTGGCCGCAAGTAGAAGTTGAGCCAGAAGACCGTTGGAGATACCGTGGTGGGCCTCGTCCTTCAGTCGGCGTTGAAGATTAAGTAGTGCTGGGGCGTGGCCAGGTCGAGTGGCGGTGAGGACACGGGTCAGGGCGTCACGGAACCGCTTGAAGACAATGTCGCCGCCCGCGGTGAGAAAGTTCAATTGGAATTCTCGTTGTTGTTGACGCTCGTGAATATCCGTGAGGGCGTAGTAGGCGGTCTTCAACTGCTTCAGGAGTGGAGTGACGTCAGCAGGGGTAGTGGAGCGGGTGTTGTAGGCGCTCGTGTTGTCGTCCATGATGTGCTTGATCTTGGTTGGAGGAAGTTCTTGTCCATCTCGATGTTCCAATGGCGTTACCTCTGGAATAGTTTCCAATTCCTTGGTGGTGTCGAACATCTTGTCCGAAGTAATTACGACTGAAGATGGCGTCGAAGATGAAGTAGTTCTACTCGCAACAGTGCGAGCCAGTGAGGTGGCGTTGACGCACTCGTCTCGGACTTTGATCAAGTCGTTGATGATGGTCTCGTTGAGTTGGTTGATGTCGTTGAGTTCCTCCTTCGTGACGTAGTTCTCGTGGATCTCGTCGGATTGGGCAGATGAACGCCGAAATGCTAATCCAAGCGAGGCGACGGTGGTGGAGAGCTCAACGACAGTGGCGGTGAGTGCATGAACATCTTGAAGAAGGGCGTTGGTCGTGATGGAGACTTCTTCGATTGTTGGAGATGGCGAAAGAGGTTGACGTGAAGTAAATAAACGTCGTTGAGCATGTAGATTACGCTCTTCGGTTGGTGGTTGGGATCCCGGAGTTGTAGTTGGCGTGAACGAGGACATGGTAGACCTTCCAGACCGTTGGTGGCGGTGGAGGTGACGATGTTGCGCAAGTCGTTCTCGTAGGGGTGGAGATGTAGATTTTTGTTAATTTTTGTTAATTTTTGAAAAATTTGCCAGCGCTTCCGCGGTAAATGGTCGTAATTGAGCTAAAAACTAAGGCGTCCCCCAAAATTTAGCAGACCATGCGATAATTAACGAACGCGATTTGGCATTGAAGTTGAGAGAAAAGCCGAGAGGGCAATCGTAGCCGAATTCCCACTCATAAAAGGTTGGGGCAAGGTAAAATTCACGCCGGCCCGACCTGCGGAGTGTTAGTGCAAGTTTAAAAGGCAATTTTCAAGTAATTTCGCTGACCGCCAGTTCGAAACGCGTTTGACGGCTAGTTTGAAATCCGGAGTGCCATCAGAAATTGCAGTGGTGCGTCGTGGTCAATCATAACCTAATAGATAGTTTGAAACACATACAGGGTAGAATATTCTGTATATCAGTGTTTTAATACTATCGCTGTACGCAAAAATATGAGGCTCAAACGGTGATAATATGTCTGTAAAGATATAACATATGAGAGTCTGAGAGTCTAAGTAGCTTATGCTACGTGCGTTGTGTAAGGCTGTACGAGTACGGCTACGGTGATGCTCGAGTACTCTAACACGTGGCTCGCGGTCACTATCGCTGTGACTCGCGGTCTCTGTCGCCGTGACTCGCGGTCTCGAGCCGAATAATGCAGTCATCTGTCACATGCATCGAGGAATGTCATACAGGGGGCAGTACTATATATCTAGTCCCCCGTGACGAACACATGTTTTTTGTAGAGAACGTCGAAAAGAATATTCAGCGTTAAGTGGGAAAGGCGATTAATTTGTCAACGAGACACGCGAGCAGACATCGAAACGCTGTAGGCGGAGCCAGGGTAGATATCTTCCGCGGAGGTGACTCGGCCCGCATTGGGAATTTACTTCGGCCACATTTCGGCCCGTCTCGGCCCGAACCCAAAATTGCCCGCCGCAGGCGCAAAAATTCAATTTTAAGTATGACAATTTGTCAAAAATCGATAAAATTTGGGAAATTTATCGATTTCCCCCTCAATGCGACTCGGCCCATCCGCAACTTTTCCTTCGGCCCGCCTTCGGCCCGGGCCTCCGTGACACGGCCCCGGGCCGGCCAATCCCAGGAAGATATCTTCCCTGGTCGGCAGTGTCGACAACGGATCCGGATTCGTTGCTCCGGATCCAGACACAAATCAGAATCCGACCTATCGAATCCTCAATTTAAGCGGCTTCGAAAGATACAGATGCGGGCAGATCCTGAAATTCTACTGGATTCGAAGCATCGAATCCTGATCCGTAAAAGATCCGTCAATTCTGACGATTCTGCGAATCCAAACCTGCCAAGTAAAAATTTGAACCCACATCCTTTAGGGTGTTTGCCAATATGGCCCTGCTTTCCCAGATGTGCTAAGAGGACAATTCCGTGACATTTGTCCACATTTTGATTAGTTTATATCCCTTGACAATCGAAATTCATATAACAATTGATAATTTGACTTTTGACTTTTCGATCGGCAGCATGGAATATAACGGATCCACGGAGACTAATCCAGACATTTTCTGGATTTTCGAGTACGGATACAGTGACAATCCTGAAATTTCGTGTATCCGTTCGAACAAAGCCTGATTTTCGTTGGCTCCGACAGGTACAGATACGAACGGATTCAAACAAATTGCTGGATCCGAAGCGTCGAAGCCTGAAAGATTTCTGGATCCGTCCTACGAATTCGGATTGGACCCGGATCCGTTGTCGACACTGCTGGTCGGAGCCCGGTGCAGACCGGGCAGCAGGTGCAGATCTGAGGGCGCGGAGTGAAATGGATACCACGAGGTTGTTTGTCTCGCTAACTTCCCTCTGCAAGTGCGTTCATTTCTCCGAGGCCTTGTCAGGCCACTCAGGAGGACCGCCTTTCGGATGGGGGCAACGCGAGATGCAGCTGTGGCGTGTGGCCGAACGGTTAATAATAGTAGAATACTACGGAATTAAATTTAGAGCATGACATAGCCCTAAACCGCGGCCAGATTACGGGTACCCAAACTTTGAAATTCAACTTCCCACAAAGATAGGCACTTAGGTTGTGTCCCAAAGGATTTTTTGAAGCATGGTGTTGGGTCTAAGAACCATTAATCCGGCCGTAATGTGCATTTCCGCCTAGTCCTTGGGGAAGGACTAGTGGCCCGGATAGTAGCCATAAGAGACCGACAAATAGAGATTGTGTATACCCTCCCTCCCCCCCCTCCCCTACGCTTACGATTTCGGCGTCAATTTTTGCACTGTTAAAGGGACTGAATTTCATCCGTCCTTGCAAGCATTTCTGGGAATTTGCATGAACGAAGACCTAATTTATATACAAGTTGTATGCAAAATCATTTTAAGAATTATACTACACTTGGGCTTCAATTGATGTTATATCTTATATGGATACAGCATACAATGTGTCGTGTACAGCCTACGATTTGGGCGTCAATTTTTGCACTTTTTGTAGGGTGCACTCAGTTTTCGACTCATTTAATTTCATAGCATTTTCCATATTTAATAGATTTCCAGGGTTATTTATTTTGTAAAATCGCAGGGAGCTCCATAACCTATAGACCGATACCCCACTGTGATCTACGGTCAGTTTGGGGTGTTATAAAGTATATAAAAATTCGAGAAAAGATTCTAGTGATCCATTTTTTAGTTATTCAGGTTATGGCGCCAGCCATGCAAAATTTGAAGTACCTAGCGCCAGAACCTGAATAACTTAAAAATGGATCACTAGAATCTTTTCTCGATTTTTTATATAATTTATAACACCCCAAACTGACCGTAGCTTATAGTGGGATATCGGTCTATAGGTTATTCTGCTCCCTGCGATTTTACAAAATAAATAACCCCGGAAATCTATTAAATATAAAAAAATGCTATGAAATTAAATAGGTCGTAAACTGAGTGCACCCTACCCTTAAATAACCGAGGTTATTTAACCGAAATTATTTATTTAACCGAGATTGTTTAACCGAGATTATATAACCGAGATTGTTTAACCGAGATTATATAACCGAGATTATATTTACTAATAGAGAGACTGCGTAGATTATTATTTAACCGAGATTATTTCACCGAGATTATTTAACCGAGATTAATCGGTTAATCGGTTATTTAACCTCGGTTAAAGAACCGAGGTTATTTAACCGAGATTATTTATTTAACCGAGATTATTTCACCGAGATTATATAACCGAGATTATTTTAACCGAGAAGAATGAGACTTCGAAGTCTCGGTTTTCGACCGTGGTCTCAAAAATTCGACCGCGGTCTCGATTCTGACTTCGAAGTCTGGTTACAGGACTGGTAAGTTCTCGCAAGAAGTTTTCGAGTCCGAAATCTACGTGAAAATTTCCATGCGCCAGATATCGTTCCGCGATGCATGTCATGTTTTCTGGGGGAAAACGAGACTTCGAAGTCTCACTTCTGAAAACTGTCTCACGTAACGAATCTGATCGCGTATCTGATACTTCCGACGTGGACCAAATATTCTTTCGTTAACCGAGATGATTACCTCGTACGGCGTATTAAGAGTGTAATGAAAAGCGCGACGGATTCCTTTTCGATTCCTCAGATGCGAATTATATTTTTCATTGTTTACAAATTCCGATAATTTATATATGCAAAAGCATTTTAAGAATTATATACACTACACTTGGGCTTCAATTGATGTAATATTGATACAGCATACAATGTGTCGTGTACAGCCTACGATTTGGGCGTCAATTTTTGCACGGTTAAAAGGGCTGAATTTTTTCCCGATTTTTCAAAAGAGGGGGAATCTTCGATTTCATCTCCGATTTTTTCCCCAATAAACTAAAACTTTGAAAACAACCCAATACCCCCCCCAACCCCCCCACCCCACCCCCCCTCCCCCTCCCCCCACCCTCCCCACCCCTTCCCCCCTCTCCCCCCTCCCCGGGGGCGTGGTGGACCCCGCATAACCTGACAGAAAGGGTGATCTGAGGGTATATATATATAAGATATATATATGCACGATGAAGTCACAGAAAACACAGTGCCGGGTGCTCGGAAACGGAATCGTAGCAATAAACTGGGAAGACAGACATACGGACTGTCTAACTAGAGAAGGCTGCTAAAGTGACGGAGACACGCGGTCACGTGTGACACATGCCACACACAGTGAGGGATGACACAAGGAGAAGCAGGCCCCCATACAATGGGGTGAGGAAATCGCTTCCCGTGACCCTTCCCCCTCCCCCCCCACTCCCCATCCCCCTCCTCCCCCTCCCCCTCTTCCCCCTCCCCCTCCACCCTTCACCCCCCGTTTGCCCCGTTGAGACCTGTCACAGTTTTCACTTAAGTTTTCCGTTGCTGAGCGAAAAGGGCTGGCAACTCTTATTTGACTTGATGCATATGAAGTATCTGCGTGATATTGAGCACACACATGGTTCATATGTTATTCCCAAGACTGTTAGTATCACGGGGGTACCAACAATCTTGGGATCGAGTAAGCCATTCTCAACATTTTGAGATGCCCGCGAGCCTAGCGCTTTGCGCAAAGTTTCAACTTTTCAAGTAAACGGGATTCCGGAGGGATTTTCCCTTGTATCTTTTGATTGGCTTGGAGTTAGTTCAAAAGTGAAACAGAATATTGATGCGAGAAAGACAGATCCGCTGTCCGGCTAAGCTCGCTGAACATCAAACTGATAATCACATAAACAGTGTCTGGCCGAGGCTTTATGCTCTCGGAAACCCAGACAGTGAAACAAGACTGTACTACTGTACTGTACTACTGTACAGTACAGTGCTAGGATGTCACGGACACGATACGGAAGCAGGGTCAGGCTAGGGGCTAGTCAGAGCCCATAATAACTAAGCCTAAACCCAAAGTCCAGCACACCACCCGTGGGTGTGACTGCCTAGCAAAGCAGGTACAGGATAATACAGCCACGAAATAATAAACAAACACCTAACATTCACTTCGGTGGAAACCGATCACTCCTAGCTGGGTGCCGGGGTCTTGACCCGGTCATCCCACTACTGGGCTAAAGCTAATCAAGCTGCCAAGATAAATGCTAAGAAACTCAGCCACTTTGAGGCTGGTCAGCGGGGCTGAGTTCAGCGGTTGGGATACAAGTATAGGAGAATCCCGAAGTGAATTGCAAGTTGTACATCTCAGATTGAGCACCACCAGACCCAAGCGGGCAAGGTGGATCCATAGCAGAAAGTAAAGCAACCGAAAACGGTAAAGACTCCAAAAACACCGAAGCACTTAAACAAGCAGGATCCCACGGCGGTTTGAGCATCGAAGAGGAATACAGAAGAACTCCATCATCTGGCGGCCAATCACGGATGCCTGCAGCACCAAGTGGTGGAATCGAAGCAGAGAAATCTCCAGCAAACCGACGGACGGTGGCTCCGGGCTCAACCAGGCCCCTGTCACCACTGCCCACGGCAACCAGAGATGCCGTAGCGCTGGCCAGCAAGGAGCAACAAAGCACAGAGGTCATTAATGCACATCGGAGAAAGCTCGGCGGAGTCCGCGGACGGTACACCGGAGTCAGACTGCCACCGGCCGCTGGCAATGCTCCCCCGTCAGAGTCATGCTCAAGAGTGCCGAAGGAGCCAAAAGCCACTTGCCGCCCGCCGTCAGAGTCATTGTCAGAGCCTTGGTCATTGTCAGAGACTTCAGAGCCAATGTCAGAAGCCTCAATCCTCATGCCAGCAAACAGCGGAGCCGGCGCAGAGTCGCCAAGCTGGAGTGACGGGACAGAGCCAGGCAAGCCGAGAGAGCCAGGGATAACCACCGGCGGGTCATGAGCCGCAGGCACACCACCAGCCACGAGTGCAGAGGGATGCCGAACCGCAGGCGGTGGCGGAATCGAGCCCCGTGCACCCGAGTGGAATGTGGCCAGACCAAACTGAGCCATGCCGTCCTCGTCAGCTGCCGCATCTTGAGCGGAAGCCGCCGCATCCTGAAAGTGCCGCAGAGATGTGGGCTCAGCCGTCACAAAAGAACATGCCGACAACTCGCACACCTCTGGGCGACCCTCCATCGTGCAGAGCGACTCGAAGGCATGCTCATCCCCAACGTCATAGAACCGCTGGAAACGAACAGCCAGGCAGTCAGTCTCATAGTCCTCAACTGCACCACAATAGTGGGCAGAGTGAGGACCGCCGTTGGGGCATTCAGCATGCCAGTGCTTCAAACCACTTTGTGCACACTCCGCATTTCTGCAGTGGGGCACGAAGGCACCGCTCTTCTTGTCAAATGAGACAGGAGGAGCGGTGCCAAGTGGCTTAACACCAGCACGATGATGCTTAGCAGCAGAGCGGGTAAGGTGCTTGCCCGCAGGCGGTGCCCCTTCCCGCTTCTGCCGCTTTAGGTCACGAATGTCCTGCTGCATGCGCTCCAGCTGCTTCTGCAGACTGGACAACGCCGCAGCTAGGTCAGACGCGCCATCGCCGAATGACAGAGCAGAAATAGGGGCGCCAGAGACTTTCAGGCCGTGGCGGAACTGCTCCCGCACACGAGCCTGAATAGTCAAAAGAGACACGCCCTGCCGCTGGTCAGCTCGAGCCAGAGAGTTAGCCAAATCACGGTACAAAGCCGAATTGCCGAGAGCCTTGAGAAACTGCCGCTTCACCGCGTCCTCTGGCAAGTTGTGGGAACGCTGAACGTCCCGCAACAGGCCATTGAACTCACGGATGCCACGGTCAGGATCTCCGCTGCCGGGGATGCGAACCGCCAGCAGCGACTCAAAAGAGTCAAAGGGCTCTGAGCGTTCCTGGAGCATGCGTACCACCTCTAGGGCAGCACGCTTGCCATCTCCAGGAACGTCAGACCCAGAGGCCTCAAGCCAGTCACGAGCAGGCGAGCCAGGGCGAGCCAGAAACGTCAGAGCCGAAAGCAGCAATTCATTGGCCTCATGCCTAGCCTCAACAACCACGTCAGCCAGGTCAAAGAGGGGAGCAAACGCCTGCGACTGGAGCAAGAACTGTGCGCGCAACTCATGCATGATTTGTGAAAAAATGTCGACTGCATCTGTCTCTGTTCCAGCGAAGCGGTCCGATTTGTCTCCGAGAATTTTCGTGGCAACGATTTTGGCGACCTTCCTGTCAAAATTTTCTCGAGCCAGCTGCCGACATTTCTCAAGATTTTCTCTCGCAGCTGCGGTGGTCGGAGCTGGCAGCTGCGGTGTCTGTGGTGTCGCTGAGTTCTGTGCACCCACATCATCAAAAATCGTCTCTAATCTACGGACGCGAGACCGCGTCATTCTATTTGCTGTAGCAACCATGATGGAGAGACAGTGGAAAGGTCGAGCTAAGCAGGGTGGTGGCATAAAATTGTCACAGCGGCCAGATATTCCGTAGAAGCCGCCTCAGCTGAACAGATCAAAATCCACAGGTCGTGAGCGTAAGCATGAGAGCGGCCAAAATCCGCAACGTGTGGAGCGACCTCGCCAGAGCTAGTGGCACACGAAGCAAATCAACTCTCGTTGCGACGATACTGCTGCAAAAAAAATAACCCGTCACAAATTGTTGATCTCCTGCGCAGCGAAGGCGAGCACAAGGCGTGCCGCCATCACTGCCAAGCTAAAAGGCCATACCGCGAGAATAATACACCACCGCCCAAGTGGGCGCTCAACCCCTCCTACGTCCTACTTAGCCGAACATGGCAACAGCAAGGCGCTGTGCCATCATCAGAATCACCGGAAAGCCGGTGCGGGCCATAACCTGCGAGAAAGACAGATCCGCTGTCCGGCTAAGCTCGCTGAGAATCAAACAGATATTCACATAAACAGTGTCTGGCCGAGGCTTTATGCTCTCGGAAACCCAGACAGTGAAACAAGACTGTACTACTGTACTGTACTACTGTACAGTACAGTGCTAGGATGTCACGGACACGATACGGAAGCAGGGTCAGGCTAGGGGCTAGTCAGAGCCCATAATAACTAAGCCTAAACCCGAAGTCCAGCAATTGATGCCGAGACTCTTGCGCATTCGTTGCGCGCATCCGATATACCCCCGCACTAGGGGGGGTATACCGGATGCTCGATTGAGCGCTCCGAGGTGTGAGCTCACGCGATGATGCTCGTTTTCAGGAATGTCTTCATATTATGTCGCAAGACACCCGTATAAAACAGCTAAGATATCAGTATGCTTCATAGGAAGCATACTAATACATGCGAATTTACTGCACTTCGAAAAAATGAATATGCGAATTTAGGTTAAACATATGCCGCATCGAAAACCCTGAATTTTTCATCTGAATCGGTCGTTGCGAAATTCTCGGTGGTTTTTTGGAAAGGCCGATTGTGTCACGTCTAATTTTGGGGTTATTTAATAAGGCAGACTGTGGAGTGTTCACGTTGGCATAGCATGGCACGATTGTGACGTACTCAACGAAACACTTGTGTAAGGCTATCGCACGAGGACACATGATTCCGAAAGACATGGTTGCTGATATTGAAATACTGATGAAAATGCCATTATAAAAAAATACTGCATACACTAAATAAACCAATCGAATATCATCTAAAGCTTTGCAAAACTCGAAACCAAATCTAAAATCAAAGCCAAGCTATGTAAAACTCGAATCCAAATCTGAAATCAAAACCACGAGGCAATGGGGATAAGATCCCAAGCATTCGAACGAAACGAGAAGGGAGGAGGAGGAGGAGGAGGGGAGTCGAAAATAGAGTCGGAACCGCCACTAGGATGTGGCGAGGAGCCTTCGTTGTAAAAGGTTGGCAGGGAAGCATTCTCCTTGGTGATGTTCTCATGCGCGAAACATACCGCTGCGCATATTAGGAAAAAGAAACGTAGGACTCTCATAGTGAGAGCTATATATCGCTCACAGCAACAGTAACGAAGGTCAATATGTGAGTTCGCAATTTGACGAAGGCGGAAATTTATTCCACTCTTTCATACTGTATCGAGCTGGACCGCTGCACGCCTGCGCCTACGTCGTGCCACTTGTCGGGATGTAGGATGTCGAAAGTCGAGGGTGAATGCCTGAATGGGCGTGGCTTTCACCGTCCACGCCAGCAGAATTTCGGGAAAATAAGTCTGATTTTGGACTTATATAAGTCCAAATATGGACTTATTAAGTCCATTTTGGACTTAATAAGTTCATATAAGTATAAGTCCAAATGACCACTTATACACGATAAGTTAAGTCCAAAATCAGACCTGTCAGGCCCCCTTATACTTATATAAGTATAAGTATAAGTTGGACTTATATAAGTCTACCCCTTATATAAGTGCACACCTCTGATGTAGACGTCATCGATACGCCATATCACCCAAACGACGTATCCAAACGAGATCTTTGATGGTCCCAATGTATAAATCTGGGGGTGTTTCACTGTTCGCGCTGGCTCCGCGACGCCAATTCGGAATATCAAGATCGCTGTGATGAAAAAACGATGGGGAATCCGCATCGAAACTCGATAAAATCAGACTGTTTTTGCATGTTTTTAAACAAAAGTGCATTTAGCAGGTACACGATCAGAAAATCGTCCGATGGCAGCATCGGCCCATCTGGACCGCGAAATCGTTTGCTGACCCAGCCGACTTAGTGCATTTATGTTTCTTGCACGTCTCATTAGATCGGTTTTCTGTTTTCTTTCACGATTCTGTCGTTTACCCCTCCTATCGAATATATCACGCGTTTGCACGCTATTTATTAAAATTCCGCGCTATTTTGGGGAGCTTCTTCGTGATGGTATGGCGCATGGCGCTGCGCTGGCGCATACATGGGGATAACGAATAGGGAAGGGTTATACGCGCTGGAACTGGAACGTGGTTTCCGTCTCAGTCCCGAAAAAATTCTGAACCAGCGTGACGGTCATATCGTCTCGCATCGTCTCGCGTGTCATCGTGAATTTAATTTCCAGGATTATTAAAACAAATCATCTATTTATCTTTCATCGATATCGCGGATATACGATTGCCGTTGGCGTTGACTCGCTCAAGGATAAAGAGCTGCGCACCAACATTCACTGCTCACAATTTTCTCAACGGTCCTTCGCGCTTCGCCTCATGGGCGGAACGATGTCGTGGCTGCTGTGTTATGCGCAGGGATTTCGGAAGTGTTTGACTGCTTTTATTTTTCAGTTTGTTTATGCATATGTGCCGACTCACGATACTCGTTTTGTGCAGCTTGTGTCGCAGGTTTTCCGATGGCGAGGAGGGGGGGCTTTCTTGAGGTGTGGAAGTCTAGGGCAACCTAGCTTGGGATCACACCCAACCACATCGGACCCACCTTGTTCTCACGTTTTATTCAACTCACTTTGAATGTGCATACAAAGTTTGAGCAGCATCGGGTTGGGATAAGCTATAGACTGATTTTGTTTTTGGGTTTGTGGCGTCTTCTTCGCGACCTCTTGGGGTGTGGAAGTCAAGGTTGGGCATGCCAACCTTGCTTGGGTTCGAACCCAACCACATCAAAGGCATCTCATTTGCATATATTCATGCATTTGTCTTCGATACTCATGCAAAGTTTTAGGATCATTGAGTTAGGATAAGCCTTAGGCAGATTTATCTTTGTGGGTTATGGCGCATTGTTTCCTTCTTGAGGTCGACACAAAGCATGAAAAGCTTTGCAGCCGAGGGCTTTTCGTGCGTACTAGCGCACCAAACTTGGCACTAATATTGCTGACAGTAATATTAGTGCACCCTCTTAAGCGCAAGGACTTTCAATGAGTGTACACGGAATGGTCGCCTCTTGATAAAGAGCATTTTGGGTTTGGGTTCAACGTACCCAAACCCAAAGATGCCAATCAGCCGAGGGCTTCCCGTAAGTTCTAGATCACGAAACATGGCACAAATACTTCCAACGTATGTACCTTCAACTTACGTGAAGCTCAAGGCTTCAAGTTACTTGTGCGCGAAACGAGCAATTTATTTCTAAGGCAGATTTATTGGGTTTGGGTTCGAACGTACCCAAACCCAAAGATGCCAAACAGCCGAGGGCTTCCCGTGCGTTTTAGCGCATGAAACTTGGCACAAATACTGTCAACGTATATACCTTTGAGTTACCTAAAGCTCAAGGCTTCAAGTTACTTGTGCGCAAAACGAGCAATTTATTTCTAAGGCAGATTTATTTGCTTTGGGTTTGGGTTCGAACGTACCCAAACCCAAAGATGCCAAACAGCCGAGGGCTTCCCGTGCGTTCTAGCGTACGAAACTTGGCACACATACTGCCAACGTATATATATTTGAGTTACCTAAAGCTCAAGGCTTAAAGTTACTTGTGCGCGAAACGAGCAATTGATTTCTAAGGCAGATTTATTTGCTTTGGGTTTGGGTTCGCCATGAACCCAAGAGCCTATGACATGACCTAACGTCATTAAACGCAAATATGGATAACTATTGAAGTTACATAAAAGATAATAGTACGATACCGACGTGGTTGGGTTTGATTCCAAGCGAAGTTGGTAAACGCCAACTTTGACTTCCACACCTCAAGAAGGAAACAATGCGCCATAACCCACAAAGATAAATCTGCCTAAGGCTTATCCTAACTCAATGATCCTAAAACTTTGCATGAATATCGAAGACAAATGCATGAATATATGCAAATGAGATGCCTTTGATGTGGTTGGGTTCGAACCCAAGCAAGGTTGGCATGCCCAACCTTGACTTCCACACCCCAAGAGGTCGCGAAGAAGACGCCATAAACCCAAAAACAAAATCAGTCTATAGCTTATCCCAACCCGATGCTGCTCAAACTTTGTATGCATATTCAAAGTGAGTTGAATAAAACGTGAGAACAAGGTGGGTCCGATGTGGTTGGGTGTGATCCCAAGCTAGGTTGCCCTAGACTTCCACACCTCAAGAAAGCGCCCCCCTCCTCGCCATCGGAAAACCTGCGACACAAGCTGCACAAAACGAGTATCGTGAGTCGGCACATATGCATAAACAAACTGAAAAATAAAAGCAGTCAAACACTTCCGAAATCCCTGCGCATAACACAGCAGCCACGACATCGTTCCGCCCATGAGGCGAAGCGCGAAGGACCGTTGAGAAAATTATGAGCAGTGAATGTTGGTGCGCAGCTCTTTATCCTTGAGCGAGTCAACGCCAACGGCAATCGTATATCCGCGATATCGATGAAAGATAAATAGATGATTTGTTTTAATAATCCTGGAAATTAAATTCACGATGACACGCGAGACGATGCGAGACGATATGACCGTCACGCTGGTTCAGAATTTTTTCGGGACTGAGACGGAAACCACGTTCCAGTTCCAGCGCGTATAACCCTTCCCTAACGAATATCATGTTAACATGAATATTTATATCCATAATTCCCAGTGTCCGTGTCCCCACGATTATATCATGATTTCACCGAAATATTCGCAATTTGCGACTCGTTAAATATGCGATTTGTTATAAAAATGCGGCGTTTGCCTATAGGGTTCCCCCCACTGTAGCGGTCCGCATCCTATGAACTCATACGTAAAGTGTTTTTTTTTGCAGTTTTTCAGTATTTTCCTTTGAATGACACTATAAGCTTTGGCCGCAACTGCACCCGCGTAAATTGCAAAGAATCTCTGGGTCTTATGTCACTAAAGAGAGAAATTTGTAGGCACTCGTGAGAGGGACGACTTCAGGGTTTTCACTGCATGGATATCCTTCCACCGACACGAGCTACCTCAGACAATAGGGCCGTAGCGTTTATTGCAACTTAGGATACGATTTGGCGAGCAGGGTGCTCTCAGGTTGCAGATCGGACTACTTCAGTCAACACACTGTGACCTCGTTGGACATCCAAGTTCCTGATGGGTTGCAGTGCTGCAACAGTTAAGTTGTACTTCATATTTGTTGCAACCTTCAATATTCAGCTGTCAAGAAGCCAAAGCAGTGTTGGTGAGTCGTTGCCACACACGGCCCGAGTCACGTGTTTCAAGTAAGTAAGCTTTACCTCAAAATCGAACGTATACGCCAATAAAAGTGCTTTTTTGGCAACAAACTAGAATGCTCAAATAAATTTCGCACTCTTTAATAGAAAAGGTCACTGAGCTGGAGCGCTCAGTGCTGCTGGTGAAATGAATTCGAGTACCGTGCCCCGCCCACCCCTATTTCAAGCACTCCGACGGTGTTCCCTCCAAATCAAAAAAAGGGTCGCAGGTTTCGGAGCACTGGACCCCGCATCGTCACAGCATGCATAAAAGGAAAAGCGATGGGCCCACTCCCGTTATACAACTTAAGGTCATAAACTCTCACTGAAATAGTTTGAGTCAATTTCCACCGACTCCTGAGCCACCTAAAATGGCGCCGCTGGTAGCCAATCCTGCGTGCTCCGAAGGGCATCATTGGCAACCCAGTTCACCTTCGGCGGGGCCGACTTGATTTGGAATCGCATATTCCAATGCAGCAGCAGTTGGATATTCTGCAAAAGCAAGAGCCTGAAGGGGACTTTGCCCAGCAACCTAGCAGCCACTGTGCACGATCTTGTTCGCCGGGTGTTCAGGATGAAGACAACCCCGGAACTTGGCTGCCTGCCGTGTAGGGTTCTGAGTGCACCTTCCAGTTGAGCATACTCAAGCACACTATGGGGTTGCATAGAGGAGCACCTTAGCCTATCCGAGTCCACAAGAGAGCAAGACACAGCTCCCGTACCACCCGCGTGATGCGAACGCACAATGCCGCATCAGCCTGTCTGGGTGCTACCTGGCCCAGCCGTTCCCAGGAATATGTTAGCTTTGCGCAGGGACACCATAAGTTTAAAACTTAGGGTGTCCTCAATTTCTCAAGCCTACATGCAAAAAGTTGCCAGTTTCAGTGACGATTGGAAGATGTCGGCTGAGCATGCAGAGCGTGTGTGATTGATTCGATCTTATCGAATTTTTGTATGTGAAGGGTATGACGGCCTCTTTTGTTGGCGCCTCGGGTTCCAAAGCTCTACTCTTATGTGGTTTGCATCTTTGCAATCCGCCGGAACCTTTGAAGGAAGTCGAACACACCCATGCACATCTGCACAGGGTACGAAGGGACTACCTTTCTTTGTTCCAGGTTGAGTTCTGACATCAAAGGAAGTCCAAACCCACTGTCACACATCTGTCCGCACACTTTCTCTCACTTGATGCAAATCATTCTCCCTGTTTTCAATGTTACTTCCATACACGTATGGGTCGCCTATGAAAATCCAGACCCAAGTTTATCACACACACACAACGAAATTTCTGGATGAGTGTCCTTAAGTGCACCATGTATTAAATCCTTTGATCCCCGGCGGGGGTACATAGTGCAGCTGATCTTTGGCAACGGGGTTCGCCAATTGCATCGGTCCAAGGATAAGCACACACACACACACACACGCACAGCTTGGGACCCACAGGCATGTTGGGTCTTGGGAACCCAAGTAAGAACAACGCAGAACAGCAGTGACGGTGCAAACTTGGAGCGCACTGGTCAGATATGCAAATATCTGGCAGGGTGCCCAGTGCAAGGGCTTTGGGGTGGAGGTGGGGAGAGAGGGTTGCGGATGCAGTTTGGCTGTGGGCGCGCAAGGTCAGACGAGAGCAATGCAGTCTTTCATTCTCAGCCCCTTGGGACAGCGCTTGGGTCATGGGACACTCGACGGGTGGGCAAGCTGGCCACCTTGAGGCCAGTCTTTGGGGTCGGCAGGCAGCGGAGTGGTGGTGCGGAGCGCAGAGTTCATGGTGGGAGCATTGCTCGCGGGACTCAAAATACGGACGTGAACGAGCGCCAGGGGCAAAGTAATAGTGCGCGGGCAGTGCGGAACCCTTGCAGAGGTACTCTAAAGGCTCAACGAGGCTTAGGGCCGGTCCCATTTTTCACGAAAGAGCTCTAGAACTTTGACAGGATGAGTGTCCCGAAGTGTGTGCTGAATCCTTGGATCCCTAGTATGGGTACATAGTGCAGCTGAACTTTGGCAGTGAGGGTTGCCAAATGCATCAGTCTAGGGATAGGCACACACACACTGGAAGGGGCACCTCCCGGACTCTCGGATGTATATGGGAGTCTGGGCGAGCTGGAACCCCACAGGCAAACTTAGGGGGCACGTGGCTAGTACTTCCAGCGGTGGTGGTTGGTGAACGTCGGCCATCCACTAACAGTATGTGAAATGGTTTGATCCTCCGAGCAGGAACGGCGGCAGGTTTGTCGGTGCGTACTGTTTTGATGAGTTCTGTCACCAATAAAAAGTGCAAACCGATTAACACACACACACACGCACGGACGGGGGGCAGGGATGGACCGGCTTCAGGCACAAGGCGGCAGTGCGCTGGTGGTGGAGATGCAGAGGGGCTTGGGTGGCTCAGCGAGGCTTAGGGGGTCCCATTCTTCACTTGCTTGTGAGCTCCGGAGAATCCGGATGAGTGTCCCAAAGTGTGTGCTGAATCCTTTGATCCCCGGCGTGGGTACATAGTGCAGTCTCCTGTGGCTACGGGGTGCCAAATAAAGGATTCGCAAGGATAAGCATACACACACGGATGACCTTGGCGTCAACGTTCGGCCCATTGCTTGTGGGGAGGTTCTCAGGAAGCTGGTGGCGAAGGTCATATGCAGGCAGCGGGCGAAGGCCTTTAGGAGCCGCTTCTGCGGGAGTCCAGGAGATGGGTCACAGGGGCCGCGAGCGGCGCAAGTTGGGGTTGCGGTCAAGGGTGGTGCAGACCTCGGAGTCCATGTTGTGCAGGCGGCGCTAGACCAGCATCCAGAGTGGGTCTGTGTCAAGGCTGACGCCAAGAACGCCTTTAACGCGGTCCACCGAGAGGCGGTGTTCGAGGCCATCGAGCGAGACTTCCCAGAGCTCTGGGCGTGGACGGACCTGTGGTATGGAGTCGAGGCGAACCTTGGATTTCGGCTGGGGAATGCTGACGGGTCAGTGATGCGCTTCATCAAGTTGCGGGAGAATGCGCAGCAAGGGGACCCCCTTGGGCCGCCATACCTAGCCGCGCCGTTGCAAGCGGTACTAGAGCGGGTTCAGGAGAGACACCTCGCAGTGGTTGT
The DNA here is from genome assembly GCA_001247695.2 of Cymbomonas tetramitiformis. Taxonomy (NCBI): domain Eukaryota; kingdom Viridiplantae; phylum Chlorophyta; class Pyramimonadophyceae; order Pyramimonadales; family Pyramimonadaceae; genus Cymbomonas; species Cymbomonas tetramitiformis. Next base: position 44,469 of record LGRX02004285.1, read on the forward strand.
GATGGCCTACTTGGACGATGTTCACCTCATTGGCCCTCCGGTACTGGCCGCGGCAGCGTACGACACCTATCTGGAAGAAGCGGTAGCAGTTGGCTTTCAGATCCTACAAAATATCCTACAGGCCTACAAAATCGGCGGCTTACTCGCCAGAGGGAGACGTCGGCTGCTTTGCGGATGAGATGCCAGGAGCGCGCGGGGAGCTGGACTTTATCAACGTCTTGGGTGTGCCGGTGGGGAAGGCTGAGGCGGTTGCGGCGGAGATGCTGAAGAAGGTGGACGAGCTGTGTGGCATCTTACCCACCCTTAACAAGCTTGGACATGCACAGGCTCAGGGGTTGCTGATCCGTTATTGTGCCCACCCGAGGTTGGGCTTGTGGCTCAGAGGTGTATGTGCCGCCAGAAATGATGCAGGAGGCGGCGGAGGAGCATGACAGGAGGATGCGGGAGGCGCTACAGGATTTGGTCCCGGGTGGGGTGCTCGCCTCGCATTCCCTTGAGTTTGCCACTCTACCGCACGGGATGGGGCTGACCAAGGCGACAAGGGTGAGCAGTGCAGCCTGGCTGGGGGGATTTGCCCAAGTCTGGAGGGACATGCGGGATTTGTTCCCGACGGTGACGGGAGGGTGCGAAGACCTCGGGGCCGAGAGTGACTTGCCGTATGTCCGGTCAGTGCAAGGGGCCATGCAGAAGGTTGCGGAGGCAATGAGGGAAATTGAGGGGGCGAGAAGGGCTGAGCAACATTTGCCACCACAGGTGCCAAAGGCGGACGACGTCAAGAAGTTGAGTGATTACAGCAGTTCACAAAAGCGTGCCCAACGAGTCTATGCTGCTGTCCTCCACTCCGCTGATTGGCTTAGACTTGCTGGTTCTGTGGGGCAGTTACGTCTTCCCTGGCTGTAAACGGTGACCTTCGACAGCATTTCCTCAGGGGCATTCCGAGCTGTCCAGCCTTGGAGCTGAGCTCGGCTGAGTATCGCGTGGCGCTGCGCCACATACTGCATGTGGAGCAACCCCTTCTCGGCCAAGTTGTGGAATGCCAAGATTGTGGAGGCGAGGTGGATCCCACGGGTACACACTTTGTTGGCTTGCCGTGGGGGCGCTGGAGTTGGTGGGGGAATTGGTTCTCCTTTATCCACCACAAGCTCCAGAGGGTGCTCTTCGAGGTGGCCAAGTCGGCCTATCTGCCGGCGTCGGCATTGCATGACGACTTCGCAGGATACCTCACTTACTCCCCGAACCATTGCCCAGACGTTACAGTTCTGGATGCGGAGGGGCCCGGTCGGCATGTAATCTTCGATGTGGCGACGACGCGGCCGATGGCGGATATACACCTTGGGGCGGCCATGATGGCCCCGGGGGCAGCGGCGAAGAACGTGGAGGAGAGCAAAAAGGCGACATACGGGAATATGCACCCACATGAGTTCGTCCCCTTTGGGGTGGAAGTCTATGGGGGACTGGGGCCGGAGGCGATGGCGTTCCTGAAGAAAACACAGGGGCGGTTTGGGGGGCGGCGGTACACAGTGGAGAATGCGGCGGAGGAAGAGGATGTGGACGAGGAGGGGAACGAAGGGGGGGACGAGGAGGAGGGTGAGCCAGCGGGCGGGACTTGGTAGTGCCGTGGTGTGGAAGGAGAAATGGGTGGCTGGGATGTTTATTCGACGGGCCCAAGGGAGGTGCCTGACCAAGGGCGCATGGCGGTGGGGCGGTGGGAGGAGGAGGAGGATCTCGATTTGGCTTATGGAGGGGAGGTAGAGGCGGCGGAGGTGGAGGTGGTGGTGGTGGCGGAGGGGGTGGTGTTGAGCCCAAAGCCCATGGGAGGTGGCTCCAAGGCTTGCGTTGATGGATAGGGCTTGCTTGGGAGGATGCGGCTGAGGTCACTGACTGTGACAGGGCGGGGGAGGACGCGCTCGAGGGAACAGAATATGCCACGCAGGATGGACTTGGTGGTGGGACGCAGGAATCCGGTGGGACGCGGCGTGAGCGGTCTGGGCAGGCTTCCGGTGGGGCAGGCGAGGCGGGCAGGATGGCATCGAGGCTTTTGGAGAGCATGGAGGATGTGCGGCGGGAAGCGGAGCATCTGAGCATTGTGGGGGGTCAAGGTGGGGGCACCGTTGAGGTGCGATCTGGAGGGGCGCATGCGGGCACAGGCGGGCCCAGCCAGGCGGCGTCAAGCGTCCAGGATATCTTGGCAGAGTGGGATGACCTTTCAACGCCGGGCCCAGAGGGTGGGGTCTGGACTCAGGAGCAGAGCGGGGCCTCGCCGGAGCAAGCAGTTGCCTTGGCTGAGGAAGGGGTGGCCACTTTGATGCAGGCGAGTAGGCGGGTGGGCGGGCTTCTTGAGGGGGTTGGTAGCATGGCGGGAACTGATGAGGATGATGAGGGAGATGCACGTGCATGGAGTTGACACATGCCGGGCCCCTCAGAGCCTGGGGGCCCATCCCGGAAGCGATGACCACTTACAACTGGTTGCACGGCAGCACACAGCGTCTCATCAGCTTCTGTGCCCGCGGGGCGAGGTTGCTGGCCGTGGAACTAACAGTGAGCAGCTATCGGGAGGCGGCGACCGGATGGTGAACTATTGGCCACCGGGAGGGCTTGGGACGCACAGGCAGGTCGGGAGATGGGACCCCAAGTAGGAACAGCACAGAACAGCAGTGGCGGTGCAAGTGTGGAGCGCATTGGTCAGATTCGCAGATATTTGGCAGGGGTCTCAGCGCAGGGGCTTTGGCTGGGTCGGAAGTGGTGAGAGGGGGATGAGGACGCAGTTTGGCAGTGGGCGCGCAAGGTCAGGCGGGAGCAATGCAGTCTTTCATTCACAGCACCCTGGTACAGCGCTTGGGAACACAGGACATTCGATGGGTGAGCAAGCTGCCTTGAGGCCAGGCTATGGGATCGGCAGGGAGCAGGGGGGTGGTGCAGAGAGCAGGATTCATGGTGGAAACATGGCTCGCGCGACTCGGAGGGCGGATATGAATGGGCGCCAATGGCAAAAGTATCAGTGCGCGAGCAGGGCAGTTGCAGAGGCGCTCCGAGCTCAGAGGCGCTCCGGATGAGTGTCCCGAAGTGTGTGCTGAATCCTTTGATCCCTAGTCTAGGTACATAGTGCAGCTGATATTTGGCATTGGGGGTGGCCAAATGCATCGGTCCAAGGATAAGCACACGCACACACACACACATGGCGGTACATGGAGGCGAACGCGGAAGGGGGAGAGCAGGTGGATGGCAATGGGGACGAGGACGAGGACGAGGATGAGGAAGCGGCACGTGGCGTGGCGGTGGGCTGGATGGAAGGAGAAGTGGTTCCGGCTGCTTTCTTTCGCGCTTGCACGGGGGGTTGCAGGGCTGATCATCAGGCGGGCTGTAGGGCGATGTCCGACCGGAAGTGCGTGGCGTTGGGCTGACGGAGGGCGTGTGGGAGGAGGCATGGGCCCGGACCTGGATCGGGGGGAGGCGGACCGACGGGAAGGGGCGGAGAGGTTGGCACTGATGGACAGAGCGTGGGAGGACGCGTTCGAGGAGACAGACTATGCCACGCAGGATGGGTCTGGCGGTGGGATGCAGGAATCTGAGGGAACGCAGCGTGAGCGGTCTGGGCAGGCTCCCGGTGAGGCAGGCGAGGCAGGCGCGATGGCATCGAGGCTTTTGGAGAGCATGGAGGACGTGCGGCGGGAGGTGGAGCATCTGGGCACTGTGGAGGGTCAAGGAGGGGGCACCGCCGAGGCGCGATCTGGAGGGGCACGGGCAGGCATAGGCGGGCTCAGCCAGGCGGCGTCAAGTGTCGAGGATATCTTGAATGAGTGGGATGACCTTTTGTCGCCGGGCCCGGGAGTGGGGTCTGGACTCAGGAGCAGAGTGGGGCCTCGCCGGAGCAAGCAATGGCCTTGGCTGAGGGAGGGGTGGCCACCTTGATGGGGGCGAGCAGGCGGGTGGCCGGCCTTCTTGGGGGGGTTGATGGCATGGGGGGAACTGATGAGGATGACGGGGGAGATGTGGGGAGGTCCGCGGGTGGAGATGACACACGCCGGGCCCCTCAGAGCCCGGGGGCCCATCCTGGCAGCGATGACCACTTACAACAGGTTGCACGGCAGCATACGGCATCTCATCAGCTTCCGTGCCCATCGGGCGAGGTTGCTGGCCGTGCCGGAACTAACAGTGAGCAGCTGTCGGGAAGGCGACGACCGGGTGGTGAACTATCGGCCACCGGGAGGGCTTGGGACACACAGGCAACTGTGGGGATGGGACCCCAAGTAGGAACAGTGCGGCGTGACAGTTACAGCGCAAGTGTGGAGCGCATTGCTCAAGTTCGCGGCCACCTCGCAAGGCAATCAGCGCAAGGGCTCCAGTCACGGGGAGTTGGTGCGGGGGGTAGAGGGCTACAGGCGCAAGTCGGTGGCTTATGTGCAAGTTTGGATGAGGGCAACCCAGTTTATCATTCTCAGCCCCTTGGGACAGCGCTTGGGCATTCTGGCCGTGGCGTGGGTGGGCAAGCTCTCTTGAGACCAGGCTGTAGGCGGCAGCGGGGTGATGTGGGGTGTGGGCTTGGTGGTGGAGGGGTGGCTCGATTGGCGGGGGTGAGCCGGCTCCAGAGACACAGCAGCAGTGCGCCGGCAGGACAGCCGCAGAGGGGCTCAGGTGGCCCAGTGAGGCTCAGGGAGCAGAGGGGTGGTCTTGCGCGTGGGCTTGGTGGTGGAGATATGGCTCGCGCAGATCGGGGGGGCAGGGATGGACCGGCTTCAGCCACAAGGCGGCAGTGCGCTGGTGGTGCAGATGCAGAGGGGCTTGGGTGGCTCAGCGAGGCTTAGGGGGTCCCATTCTTCACTTGTGAGCTCCGGAGAATCCGGATGAGTGTCCCGAAGTGTGTGCTGAATCCTTTGATCCCCGGCGTGGGTACATAGTATTGGAATCTGCAATTGACTGCTGATCAGTTTGGTGTAAAGCATGACTGTCTAGACATTGTGTGGCAGTCAGGGTGCTCAAACCCTGAAGGAACCCTAAAGAAACCCTGTGAAACCCTTAGATCTAGATCTGTAGATCTGCTGAACTAATCGTGACCGTTGGATCACATGATGACCATCGATAACACTCAGTGTGATAGATCGCGGCCCAGTTTATGACACTGGGCCGGATAGTTCATTGGACCATCGCAGGCGTGTCACTGCAGTCGTTATGAACTCGACAGTGACACGCCAGCTCTAATTAGTGAACTTTCACATAGACCGCCCAATCAGTAATGATGGCGCGCTAATGTTCGTGGCGTTTCGTGCTGTGAACTGGTAATGTTCGTGGCATTTCGTGCTGCGAACTGGTATATCTTTTGAGAATGAAAGTTTACGCTCGCTTTTGTGAAAACGAAACTCTCGAATTCCAACAGGTTATGGGCCCACTTACAGTGTAAGTGTTAACCTACGGTCGTATCACGCAAAATTTTGCTGCGCGTATTCGGAAATGAGTAAGAGACAAGACAAGGCCAAAGTTGTAGAGAGGTCCCCGCCAGGTCTGGGTGTGGAACCTACTTATGGCGAACTTTCGGAGGAAAGGAAGCCTGATGGACTTTCAGTAGGGGAGGACTCTGCAGCGCTGACTACTCTTATCGATGAGAGGCAGCAACAGCTATTTTCGCAGCAAGACGCGCGTTTAAATGAGCTTATGAAAATGGTTCAAGTCCTGGCACAAGCAGTGCCCCAGTTGGCTGCGAATCAGAATGCGGGGACAGGAAATGCTATTGCGTCTCCTGAGGCCGCGGAATCCGGTATGTCTGGTTCCAGTGTTAAGTCTCGCGTTGCGAGTGGTACCGTGGGCGTACCTTTGCCTCTTCTGACGGATATGTTGAAGGGGTTCAAGTCTGACCAACTTTATTCTGGTCAGGACGCAGAAAATGACAGCAAGTGGCTGGAGTTCCGGGGTAAAATTGTGCCGTGTTTGCGTCATCGGGCACTGGCGTTGCTCTTATCGGACGCGCGCGACTTGGAGGACATCAAGAAGGACGAGCAGTTCTCGGTGGCAGCGAATCAGTTGTTTCACGACTTTCTATCGGCCGTGACTTCCAAGACGGCGAACGCGGTTGTTCAAACGTACAGCGCTGAGGCGGACGGTGTCTTAGCCTGGCGGCAGCTAATTAAAATGCGTCGGAGCACGGGTTCTGCGTACTTTGTGGGGCAGGTCAAGACTCTGCTTGATGACACGAAGAGGTTTGCGGCGCTCGCTCCCCCACTGCCGGGCTTTCTGAATGCGAGGCAGGTTCTCGACAGAGTGGAGGAATATGCGTGCACGAGCAAATTCCTGCCGAACGGTGAGAAATTTCATGTCGCCAGCCTGGAGGCAGTGTTTGTGGCTATGGTACTGAACTCCTTGAACCCGGCGTATGTGCATATTCGCACTATGTTCTCTGGGGACGAGCTGCCGTCGTTCCAGAAGCTGAACGACGCGGTATGTGACCACTACGACAACGTCATCGCGACTTCTGCAGCAGCAATGGAGACGGGTGCTGGAATCGTGGAGGACCGTCGTGAGCAGCACCCTGGTGTGGATGATACTGGCGAGGCTCTATTTGCAATCTCTGAGCTGGTAGAGGACAGTGTGGTTGCCAGCTTCTCTGACGACCTACCACATTTTATTTCTGGCCTGGAGGACACCGTGACTCCGGTGCATCTGGTCTTTGGGGGTGACTCTGGTAAATCTGACTTGGTGGACCCTCCATCCTCTGGACTCACCCTCTCCAACGACTATTCAGTGCTGGAGAGAGTGTTGGCGGTGCCTACTGATGCTACTGCTCGCTGTGCTAAGGTGGCCGGAGGGGTGGTGGATCCTGACCTGCGGGTTGCGCTCCGCTCCACTATAGACAAGAGCGCTGTTCTGGATTGTGGCGCCACCAAGCACATCTTCGACTCTATGAAGGTGTTCACCGAGGATGATGATGGTAACCACTTTGGTGACAACTTTGATGACAACTTTGATGACTCCATCCCCGATCTGGACTCGGGCTCCGACTCGCATAAGGATGATGATCCCGAGGCTTGTCAGCTTGGACTATCTAGACATCCTGAGCTTTATCTTGGACTACGAGTGGATATCTTGACAACCTATCTCGTGATGATCAAATGAAGATTGAAGGGGCACCATCTCCATAAACTGGAGCTGGAGGGGCACCATCCCCATAAACTGGAGCTGGAGGGGCACCATCCCAAGAACTGGGTATTGCTGACTGAAGGGGCACCATCCCAAGAACTGGGTATTGCTGACTGAAGGGGCACCATTCCCAAGAACTGGCAATAGGATAGCTAGACAGTCACCCTTTAGAAGGGGTATTGGAATCTGCAAGTGACTGCTGATCAGTTTGGTGTAAAGCATGACTGTCTAGACATTGTGTGGCAGTCAGGGTGCTCAAACCCTGAAGGAACCCTAAAGAAACCCTGTGAAACCCTTAGATCTAGATCTGTAGATCTGCTGAACTAATCGTGACCGTTGGATCACATGATGACCATCGATAACACTCAGTATGTGATAGATCGCGGCCCAGTTTATGACACTGGGCCGGATAGTTCATCGGACCATCGCAGGCGTGTCACTGCAGTCGTTATGAACTCGACAGTGACACGCCAGCTCTAATTAGTGAACTTTCACATAGACCGCCCAATCAGTAATGATGGCGCGCTAATGTTCGTGGCGGTTCGTGCTGTGAACTGGTAATGTTCGTGGCATTTCGTGCTGCGAACTGGTATATCTTTTGAGAATGAAAGTTTACGCTCGCTTTTGTGAAAACGAAACTCTCGAATTCCAACACATAGTGCAGTCTCCTGTGGCTACGGGGTGCCAAAGGATTCGCAAGGATAAGCATACACACACACGCACACACACACACACACACACACAATGATGTACTTGAGTGTCCCGCATTGAGGAGTGCGCTTCTCCTGCATCTGTATGCGTTTGGGGGCTGCTACCAGAGAGTGTTCAAACCCTCTATGGCACACACGGCGGCTTTCTGGACTGTAGAGTACTCTGAGGCTTGTATCTGAGGTTCCTCCTGTGCGATCCAGTACTGCTAAGCTACTGTGGAAAACCGATAACAGCCGGCTAGCTGCATAGCTATATACCAATGATTATGGCTTGTGGAACTTCCAAGCGATCCAAGTAATATTCAGAGCATTGCAATAACGTGGTGTGCAACGATGGATGCGCTCAACAGGATAGTCAGCGCAATAGTACTCTTTTACACTTTTTCACATGTTTCGGAGTTTGTTTTTTAAAGAACCATGCGTGCCATGCAATGTGCTTTTCAGACAACATACTCGCTTGTCAAATTCGCATAGTAATTCTGGTTTCTGAATAGATAGGTTGGCTCACTCATTCTCGCTGGTGAAAGTTCTTCTTTGTTCCTCAGGGTTGCTGTGCCCAACTTAACAATCAAAGCCGCTCTAACCTATCATCTCATCGTTTAACTTTTTGGGTGTGCGTTCCAGGTTGGTACGACAGTGGAGCAGATACACACTGCGAAGATGCGTGTGCAGCAGTTGGCTTAATATGCACAGATTCGCAGCTCTATCTTCAGAACTCTGATGTTGATTCAAGCGACGAGATGCTACAGGTAATAGCGGACGTGGGGGGCGCCAACCCTGCTTCCTCTTGCAAAACATCAACATACTGGTTATCACCCCAGTGGAACCCTAATGGAGACTGCTATTATGCTGCGAGCACCAAGCCTCAAAGCTCTTACGACTGCGACGTAGGACCCAGCGAAAATGGAAACCACAGACTGTGCTACTGCCATGGGACAGGTGTGGCTCTTGCTCAGTTTGACTCTTTAGAAGCCTTCTTAAAGGCTGTATTCATTCATACCGTGAATATCATGCCAGTGCATAGTTTCTACAAATATGGCTCTTCACTGGTTGCTGAAAGTGACTTGAGATTCCGCAATATTCCGCAAATTGTTCCGTACGTACAGTCCTCGTGATGTCCACTCCGTAACGCAGTGTTGAACCTGAGGCCGGGGGTCGGTCATGCTGAAATGTGAGTGCATTATACTATGGGTGTCTTGCAGTCAGCCCTACAACGATTGCTCCGAGCACAACGCCTCCCACAACAACGTCTCCCACAGGTAGCCCCACTGGTATGCACATTGGCTGATTGGAATTGTGAATGCCTTTGTCTTTTTATTTCCCCAAGCTCTCCATCCACATACAAAGCACAAGTTGAAAAGGGTGGCATGCTTGTGGGCCTCTGAGCCATGAGTAGCGCTGTGTAGCATTCATGATCATCCGCACACGCACATGCAAGTTGCTCGTGCAACTCAGAGGATGGACGCAAACAGATGTCAGGGGCGCATAATTATACAGTGACCATGCTTATGCAGTGAGGTTGCAGGGGTGCTCGAGTGGCTGAGTGAGGCTTAGGGGGTCCCATTCCTCACGAAAGAGCTCCAGAACTTCAGGATGAGTGTGTTGAAGTGTGTGCTGAATCCTTTGATCCCTACCTGCCCAGCCTGGATATATTATGCAGCTGATCTTTGGCAGTGAGGGTTGCCAAATGTATTGGTCCAAGGATAAGCGGCCAAGTGGCGGAGGTTGCAGAGGGAATGCAGAGGGAATGGTTGCAGAGGGAATGGAGGGGGGGGGGATGGATTGATTGATTTACAATATTATTTTAAAATTATTGTTCGAAGAGTCGAACGGTCCAAAGGATGGCTTGGCAGCTTGGCTCACAGTGTGGACATCGGTGCCGGATCGGCACCGATGGGTTAGCTTTTTTATTCACTCGTCGATTCCGATTCCGTATCGGTTCAGGCCTTCGGCTTGACTCGCCGTTTTCGGGTCACATCAGTTCAGGCCTTCGGCCTGTCTCACCGGGTCTGGTTCCGCGCCGGTTCCGGGCTTCGGCCTTACTCGCCAATTCCGGTTCCGCGTCGGTTCAGACCTTCGGTCCGGCTCGCCGGTTCCTGTTCCACGTCGATTGAGGCCTTCATGTTGTTGGTGCAGCTTGAAAAATAGCAAAACTTCTCGAGTGCGGACACACTTTCACGTCGATGGTGCTTGGCGAACAATCCGGGAGACTTTTACACACCACAAACCCTCTCATGCGCGCTCCATATGTATCTGTTATGGCACCAGCCAGCCGATTTTTTGGCGAAGGCTAGCCTGTGCCAACGTTTTGGGGGGTGTTGGGGTATGGTCTAGGGGGTTTTAGAAATTTCACTTGGTTAGTCACAAAAGCAAGACTTACTTTTCATTGACAGAATACATAGTTACATTGTTTGGCGCGAAACGTCTGACACGTTGGCGGAGGGGAACGAAGGGGGGGACGAGGAGGAGGGTGAGCCCAGATCCAGTGTACAGAGGCTCGACATCCTTGGCCTTGACTTGTTCTCTGACATACATGTTCCTCACTTCGATGTGCTTGGATCTGCTGTTGTTCACATAGTCAGAGGCCAGGTGGATCGCACTCTGGTTGCCACAGTACACGGGTACTGGTCTGTGCACCTTGACAATGTTGTCCAGCACATTGAGGATGTACTTGATCTCCCTTGCTCCTTCAGACATGGCTATGATCTCAGCCTCCGTTGTAGACAGGGATACACATCTCTGCATAATGGAGGAGAATATGATCAGGCTCCCGCACAGGTATACAGCAGCAATGCCAGAGGTAGATCTTCTTGTTGTCTTGCAACCAGCATAATCTGCATCTGTGTATATATATGCAGAGTGGCAGGGGCTTTGACACGCACCCCCCTGGCACAGAAGCAGACCTGAGCACCAGCTCATACTCCAGAGTACCCTTTAGGTACCTTACCACCTGCTTCGGTGCCACAAAGTGCTCCTGCCCATAGCATGCAGAGAACCTGGACAGTGCTGATACCGCAGCCATTATGCCAGGCCTGCTGCATTTGGCCACCCACTGAAGCTGCCCCAGCAGTGCCCTGTATGGAATAGTGGCATCCTTACCATCTGATGGTGACAAGACACAGCCAGGTGACATGGGTAAAGCAGCTGGCTTGGCTTCAGACAGCCCATAGGTCTCGATCATCTGAACAATATATCCAACCTGAGATAGATATGCCACTCCATCTCCCCAGCGAACACCAATACCCATCATCACCAGGTCCAGGATGCCCAAGTCCTTGCAGGCATACTTGGAGTTGAAAGAGGTCACAAAGTCAGTGTACCAATCCCTGATGTTGGTCGCCACCAGATAGTCATCAACATATGCCAGTATAAGCACCATCAGTCCATCAACCATGATAAAGTACAGGCATGGTTCAACACTGCTGCGCTGCATCCTGTCATCATATGACATAACAAAGGCATCACTGGTCTCGAACCACTCTTTCCCAGCTTGTTTCAGGCCATACACTGCTTTGAGCAGCTTGGCATGGTTGAACCCCTCATACTGAAGTCCTCTGGGGAGCCTGGCATAAAGATCCTCATCCAGGGCGGAGTTTAGGAAGGCTGTCTCCACATCCGTGTGGTACACGGTCAGTCCCAGGTTCAGCGCCAAGACCACCACAAGCCTTACAGAGGACAGTTGAGTGCAGGGGGCAAAGGTATCCTCATAGTTCACACCATACTCCTGCTTGTTGCCCTTGGCACATATCCTTGCCTTGCGCTTCTGCAGCTGATTGTGCTTGTCCAGCTTCACCTTCAGCACCAGGGACATGTCCAGTGGCTTGATGCCCAAGGGAATATCACACTCCTCCATCATCCGCAGGGCTCCTTTGATCCGGACCAGAGCCTCCAGTTCCAAGTGGATGGCCTCCATCCAGAACTCTGCATCAGGGGTTGCAGCTGCTTGGTGATACCCCTTTGGCTCAGTCACACTCTCAGGTAGCACTTGAGCCTCTGCAGACACCAGTGCCTGCTCTTGCACCACCAGACATGTATGCTAAGGGGGGAACTGTACCTTGCCAGCAGGCAGGTCAATGAAGGTGAAATTGGTGAGCAGGATCACATAGTAGGGCACTGTACTAGCCCCCACAGCTCTGGCGCATATCAGTCCCTCCTCCATGTTGTCCAAGCCCATGTCCACCATAACTCTGGTGAATAAGGGGTAGTGCACGTTTAGCCTGTCAGAGTCAATAAGCGGCAGCGGCGAGGGTAGCCTGTCTGAGTGCGTATCCAAGTACGACCTGAGGGACGTCCAATACTGTCCCTCAACTGTATCAATCTTAATCACAGCCAGAATCTCATCACTGTCCTCAGGCAGGAACACACCCAGCTCAATCACAGACACATCCTTCAGCTGTGGTGGGGGATCATGGTAGTCTGCATCCAAAGTGGTCAGCATGAAGTTGGTCTTCAGAGGTGACACCATTGAGGGGTCCCAGGTAGTAACCACTTTGCCAAGTTTGTCCACCTTCTCACAGAAGCTGACCATGCCAGAATTAACCACTTTGCACATACAGGAGGTAGGCAGAAGAAGATTCTGCATGGCCAACATACCTCAGTTGTCTGGCCCTGTCACTGAGCTTGTGTTCCCTCAGGTCAGGGTCAATAAAGGCATATGCCAGGCATCCAAACACCTTCAGCTGGGATAAGTCCGCATGCTTGCCCTTTAGGAGGTAGTGCGCAGATGTCCACCCAAGTTACTTCCTGAATGTCCTATTCAGGATATACACAGCATGCCTGACGGCCAGTGGCCACATCTCCACCCCAAATCCAGACGTTAGAAGCAGTGCCCTGGCCATAGCCTGCACATCACGATGTGATCTTTCCACTCTGGCCTGGTTCTCATGCAAGTAAGGAGAGCCATGCCTCTGCTCGATGCCATGCTGCTGACAGTAGCTCGCTGTTTGCCCTGCAATCATCGTACTGTCCCCGTCAGTGTGCAGAACCATGTGGTACTGCTCAGAGAGACCCAGAATACTTCTGTACTTCTTCACCTCCAGCAAGTACAGCTTGAGGGCATCAAGATAGCTTGACTTCTTCTTCAGGAAATACACCCAAATCCAGGTTGTGGAGTCATCCACAAATAACACAAACCACCTGTACCCCCCAGAACTGTGCCTGAAGGGCCCACAGGTGTCAAACCATACAAGACAACCCATCTCCTTGGCCAGCTCTCTGCCAGTGGCCTTAACTGATGGTCTAATGGCCTTCACCATTTTGCACGCAATGCAGTGGTCAGAGCATCGCTTGCATGTGCTCTTAGCATAATCAGTTGCAGTTATGCCCATAGATACCCCTTCCTGGATCATGTGATGCATACTGCCATCAGATATGTGCCCAAGTCTGACATGCTGGAGGAGCTTCATGCCCAGTTGCTGAATAGTATTGGTTGTCCTGGTAGATAACAACCACTGGCCACTTTGTCTCCTGAATCCACACTCTGTCTTCACCACACTTCTCAAGGTTGTCAGTGTTGTAGCAAGAGTCCAGTGGTGCTAAGAATATCTGCTGCCCAGCTGGGTATTCATGTATAATTCCAAACTGAGTAGTTAGTGGCCACCGGCTTGCTGTCTCCCATTTTGGTAGTACAAATAGGAACTTGGTGCAGGTAGGCTCCCTCCCAAAGTCACCGATTGCCTTCTGAAGGCTTCTCAGGATCATACCATGGTCATAAGGTGGGTTACCATAGCAGGCCTTACCAGCCCAATCTTTCATAAAGCAGGAGTCTGCAGCTGTGCAGTAGTCCTCTAGGACGTGGTTGTCCTCAGAGGCAAAGAGTTCGAAGTGGAAAGGTCCATGACTTTCAAAATGAGGCCGTGTGTCCCCAAATTTCCAGTTGGTTCTGTCTCTGTTGATGGTTTTGTCAGGATGTACTGCACATGCCATGTAGGTATCCAGGGCTGCTCCACAGTCCTCATGTAAAATATACTGCTTACCCACTCTGGAGAAGGAGAACACCGCCCCCCCACTGGATATCTGCCTGGCCCCAAAGTCAACCAGGAAACCAGCATCCTCGAGGGCCACCACAGACACAAGATTGAAGGGCTGCCCAGGGATGCAATGAGCCCCCCTGAGCTGTAAACCAACCAGCTTGCCAGTGGCCACGTCCCTCTTGGCAAGTGTAACCGTACCACTGCCCACAGAGTCCACAGGCTGGCTCTGCACGACAGTAAATGTGGAGCAGGCAGAGTCATCAAAGTCCTCACCAAAGGCATCCACTGCACAGAATATGTGCCTGGTGGCCCCACTGTCCAGAAGTGCCTCCTTGCCAGTGAAGGCCCAGCCCCACTGCACATTGTGCACAGCACAGGCGGAGCAAAGGGTCATCACCACCATCCGAGTCGGAGTCAGAGACCAGAGGGAGATAAGGTACAAACCCACCATAGCCAGCATCTCCCACATCACTGCCATCATCCGAGTCAGAGTCAGACACCAGGCCAGGCACAGACTCCTCATTGTAGGTACCACAACAATCAGAACCCACATCAGAATGTGAACTGGAACTCGAGTAGAAACCAGGTGGTACATTGCCATAACCAGGATAGTCTGGACCACGAGATTGCAGAACTTGCTCAATCTCAGCCATGAGCCTCCCAGTCTGGTATCCAACCTGAGTTACATAATCCTGCAGACCATCGAGTGTCCCACGCACTGCAACTGATTCCCCTCGAAGGATACGCTCCATCTCACGAATGTGGGCTCGCAGGCTTGTGGCCTCCATATCAACACGAGCCCCAGCATAGATCAGCACACCCGGCACATAGCAGCCAGGATACAGCGCCTCCAGCAGCGTCTTCCCACGGTCCCGCATCTCTACAGCGAAAGAGATTGCCTGACTGTATCTATGTTGAAGATCCGGGGAGCACCACGATTGCCTCGGGGATATCACATAGCCTTCACCAAGATGCTCCACCCTTCCAGCCTCCCAGATAGACTGAGTAGCCTCAATGTAGTCGGTATTCTGACTCACCGTAGCTAGCGTGTCCACGTACACAAAAGAAAGATGTACAGGCCGAGCCCCAGGCTTGCTGTGCCCGCCCAAATGAGCTCCACGTCGACTGCACCGCAGGCTGCGTGCACTGCGTAACCCCCGTCTCCTGCCACGGGAAGCGAGCTTCCTCCAATTGTAAAACCAATGCAGAAGCGGGTGCCACCCCTTGACGGGAGCAACAGGAGCAGCCTCCTGCAGGTCGTCAAGTAGGGAAAACTGATTAGGAGAGAATGAAATTGGGGTAGGTGACCCACCATACAAGGAATTCCCACGGACACCGTGCCGTACCTCCTCGAACTGGGAAAGATGCACACCAGTGAAGTCAGACGTAACACCACTGCCGGTAACACCACCGGTAACACAATTGGTAACACAATTGGTAACACCACTGGTAACACAACTGGTAATACAATTAGTAACACCACTGGTAACACAACCGGTAACACCACAGTCTGGCTCCACCTCAACAGCTGCAAAGAGCACGTCACCAGTGTTGTCAACTCCTGGGCAAGCAGCAGCCTGCTCCGGCGCAGGCAATTTCCCCTGCTGCTTGTACTCCAGCACTCTCTTCATGACCTTGTCCTTCACACCAGGATTCCTCTTCAAGAATTCCTCACGCTTCACCTCGTTAGTAATGAAGCAGTCCTTGGGGCCGTGTCCACGCCGGTGACAAGTAGCACAGGGAACCTTCTTCTGCAGTTGCGTGCGTTTCGATTCCTGCTGTCGACGCCGGTCGTCCACTATACCAGCCCCAGTGTTCACGATTGAATACTCCTGAGAAATAACAGTGTCGTAGTGCGAGCACACGTAGTCCTGCAATTCATGAGGAAAGGGCAGTTTCTCGCCCGTACCAGTACCACTGTACTTGGCCTTGATGAACGCGTAGGACTTGTGCAGACAGCCCAAAACCAGGGCTGAATATATCGATTCCACCGTACTCACACACAACGGTTCCCCAGTGTGCGTGGTGTGTCCAATGGTCGCATACTGACGTATCTTACTGAGCGTCTCCTGCGCGTTCAAGAACGACTGCATAGGGGGCGTAAGTGTCCCAAGTGCAGACGCTTCGGTAAACAAACTGCGCACCTTACGCACCAGATAAATTACTCGGGTGCTGCGTCGCAACTTGAAGAATGACTGCCAAGCCTAGCAGCCGTCCGATGCATAGCTGTGACTGCGAACAACGGAGTTCGCCGTCTTGACAGTGACGTTAGATAAAAAGTCATACAGTAATTGATTCGCATCTTCACGGTAGTTGTCGTCGCCCTTGATGTCCGTAAGCTCACGAGTCTCCATCAATAATAACGCCAAGTGCCGGTGACGACAAGATGGCACAACGTTCGTTCTGAACTCCAGCCAAGGACTCTCGTTCTCAGAGTCCTGACCAGCAAAGAACAGTGGTAAACCCTTTCAGCATTTCAGAAAGAGTCGGCAGCGGCGTCCCGCCTGCTGCAATATACAGGTGCGTCTTGGACCCTGAAGGGGCTGCTTTCGCCTCCTCCTCCGTCTCACGCTGCGATAAAGACTTAATGAGGCTGACAAGCTCTGCAATTTGCGACGACTGCTGCTCTATTTGCAACGACTGCTTCTTAATTTGCATTGATTGCGACGACACGACGAGCTCCATATCACGTTGCTCTGCTTTCTCCTCAGGCCGAGGTTCTCCCACCGGGGAACCTCCCTCTTGACTCTTGCCGGTTCTTCCCATAGCGAAACGTGAACGCGCGGTGGAATTGTTGCGTGCCACTAATTCCGGGACACCACTCAAAACGTGAGTGGGCCCATAACCTTTTAGAAATTTCACTTGGTTAGTCACAAAAGCAAGACTTACTTTTCATTGACAGAATACATAGTTACATTGTTTGGCGCGAAACGCCTGACACGTTGGCGAAACGTCGCAAACATTGTGAAAGTTAGTCCTACGTGTCACTGCATGTTCATAACGACTGCAGTGGCACCCTCAGATCTAACTGCACTGCGTCGCTGTATGTTCATACAGACTACAACGACGTGCCTAGAGATCCTTGTATCGCAGTTCCCATACCGATCATAGTCGTGTTCAGATCTGACGGTCCAGATCAGTTCTGCAGGGTTCCTGGCCTACATCTAACGGTATCTTAGGGTTTCTTCAGGGTTTGAGCTAGCAGAGTGCCTGGAGGTGCTATGCAGTCACTCTTTACACTTCTGGCATCACTATAGGTCACAGAATCCAACAGGGGGTAATGAGGGGTGGTTTGGGGGTTATGAGGGTTGTTGGGGATGGGCTTGGGGTTCATTAAGGATGATTTGAGGGGTAATGGGGGTGGTTTGGGATTACGAGGGGTTTTGGGGGATGATTTTGGGGGTCATTGAGGATGGTTTGAGGGATAATGGGGGTGGTTTGGGGGGTAATGAGGGGTGTTAGGGGATGGTTTGGGGGGTCATTGCCAGTACAGTTGGCACAGGCTAGCCTGTGCCGACGATTTTGGCACAGGCTAGCTTGTGCCAAAATTGGCAGGCGTATGCCAGCGGCTTGCTGGTGCCGTAACCCATCCAACAACAGCGTGCCAGGCGTGTACACTCACTAGCTTCCGAATGGTTGTGCACCACGACGTACAAGCGTGTAAAATATAGTGCACAACCTTGCGCTGCACTATCTAGAGCCACATTTTTATTAGACGTCCAATTATCTCATTGGATACAATCTGATAAATTGTCCAGTGATAGACTCTGCTGCTGGGTTTTCTTTGTGGCAGCGCCCATACTTTTATGTCGATTTCGTCTAAACAAGTGTTTGCAGCGTTGTAAACACAATGGAAGTAAACACACAATAGTGGATATGCTGGAAAATTTTCCAAGGTTCGACGCGTCACAACTGTTTTCCCACGTTGGTGACGATTCGATTCAAGTCAGGGAGACGATCGAACCGCCATGTTCGGTTCCGGTTCAGGGTTAAATCGGACGGTTTCGGTTTTATACGTCCACACTGGTGGCTCAGCTTCTGGGCGCATTCAAGCGTTGCGGGGGGGTGGCGTGCGCCGTCCGTAGGACATGGCGGTAGATCATCTTTGGGGGGGCATGGCGGGAGTTGGCGGGGTTGGGGATGCCCCTCATCTCCTGCGGGCCTGGCGGGGGCACCTCCCAGACTCTCGGATGTTGGACTTTTGGGGCATTTAGGGTTTTTGCGCACGTGAGGGGCAGGAAAAGGCGTAGGTTCAGCAAACTCGGCCTTCAGATTGTTGCACACTTCTTGTACAGCAGGGTACCTTCCAAATGTGAAGTTACGTGCTGCACTGATTTCCGAGGAGCTAAACTCAAGGTCAGACTCGTCGCTGCTCGATGAAGCCAAGTTGAGATGTTAAAAGGAGAACTCGAGAGAGTCCTCGTCCAACCAAAGGTACTGGCTTGATGAACAAATACTGAGCACTAGTCAGAGTGGAATTTCTACTCTGAAAAGTCTCCACTAGTGTGGCAGGAGTCTGAATGGTTGCTGCTTCTCGAAAGAATGAGCTGCAACCTCTGAATGCAACTACTTCTAGTTGGCAACTAGTCAATCACTACTCTATAGGATCTAAGGAGAGATTACATCTCTCAACCAGTCCTATAGCTAGGCTCCTAGTTTGCCAACCATCACGTGGCTAGCTACTAGCCTAACAACTTATCCATCCAGTACAACTCATCTCCACCTTTGGTTGTGTATGTCATCACATCTCATCCAAGGGTGCACCCACAACTGCATTCCTGAAATATCCAGGAGCTGCTGCTGGCTGGGTGTTTGGCCCCAACTTAGGCTTCAACTAAGAGTTCAGATTTCTGGGGACTCTGGCGGATATCTGGACCCTGCGTTCTTAATGAAATCCGGCTCTTTTTGTCTCATTTTTTTCAGGGAACAGCAGCGCCTAAGTTGACATTTCAATGTCTCAACAATAACCCCAATTAATCCTTTTGCAGTCTTACTTTCCAATTATTGCAAGGGTGACAATGTACAAGCCGAACACAATGTAAATATTTTGTTTACAAATTTTTACTTTAAGAGACAGCTAGCATTCTAGTTCCTAGGTGGTTGTCATGTCAGTCTTGACCGGCAAAGGGGTCCCTGGAGGGGTCAGAGCAGGCCCCCAAGCCTGGGGTTTGTCTGGCCCCTACTCCCAGGGTACCCCTCCCCACCACACAGTGCGTTGGCAAGCAAGGAACCTAGACTACCATCCGTGCTGGAACTAGCATCTGGCGTCCACACGCCGCCGCCATGGACTCGGAGACCACCTTCAGGATGGCTAAGCGCTGCACCGGGGTCATCGTGTGGTACTCATCAACTGCATCCGAGACCCAGTCCCCCCAGTTCTTAACAAGGATTCTGGCCATCCTCTGTGCAAATTCCAAAGTGGCAGCTCCTCTCCTAAAGGAGTGACCGGAGTACTTTTGGGGCTGAAGGCCAGCCGCCTTCAGCTTGTCCCTCAACCAGTGGTCAAAGACAGCATGTGTCAGCGCCACTTGGCCACCAGCTGCGTTAGTGTAAGACAGCAGGGGTGCCTTAGGCTTACTTGGCACGCTCATCCAAAATTCTGCAAGCTCTGATTCAACCATTTCTCTTTTGCTCGAATCCTCATTTGCCAAAGGCAGGCACTGCAATACATTTCATTAAAATGATTTTGTAAAGTGTTTAAAATGCATAAAGTGCTTTTTGAATGCTTTCTAAATTCTAGTTTTTGATGAGATGTCCAGACTGTCTGTGCACGTCACCAAAAGGAAAGAGTCCTCTGGGTCGGGAGCGGTGGGAAGAGCAAAAGGAACAGAGCTGAACAGGCGTGTCGCTTCGTGGCTACTTGTACATCCTGTTTGTGTCACGGAACTACATGTGTCATTCGGCTCTACTGCAGCAGGAGTCACGGATTCTGAAAGTCTAAAACCACAAAAATTCTGTTGCACTCCAATTTGAACATTTCTCATTTGCTCAAATCCTCATTTGCCATGAAACCAAAGATGAAACTGTGAGGCACACAAAAGAAATCTGATCTCTGTCACTGTGACCATGTTAACCAAGCGAAGTAGTAGTCCATGTCTGTGTCCCTCAGAGCTGTCGGGTCGATGTAGTGCTGCACTGCCGAAGAGAACTGTGACCAGCCTCCAAAGAAGCACACTTTCTCCATTGCAACACCCACAGCTCGAGCACACGTCGTGGCACCCTTCCGGGTGCTGTGTGCAGAAAAGTGACCTCCTTCCGGGGGTCTGCAGTCCAGCTCGCTGAGAGCCAGACCAATCCAGTCATTTGCCACTGAAGCCTTGAAGTTCTTCGGGTCCTCGGGTAGCAGCCAGTAGGCGTCAGGTTGAGTCTTCTCAGAACTGTTCCAAGCCGTGCTCGATCAGCTCCTTCAAAAGAGCCACCCCCTTCCAGGGGATGGACAGGCGTCTCTTCACTAGGTGATGCCGCCGTCCTTTCTCTTTTAGCAGCACCACCGAGAACTCACTGTCGCCACAATGAACATGCTGCCGTGACAACGAAGTCCCCGTGTCCGGTCTGCCGAAGGTCACGAAGGCAACAACCACGTAGGCGAAGGCTCGCAGTGGCCGCAGCTCCTCAGGCGATCTCGGAGTCAACCTCAGCGCTGCTTCGTGCACACGTCGTACGTGTGCCGCCGGCAGCCACGTCCGCTGGGTCTCGATGTTCTCCTCATGCACTGCCAGCTCCGCCTGGATGGTCGCCATCCCTTTCACAGCTCGGGTCACAGAACAACCCTTCGCTGGTCCAGGAAACCGTAGGTCCTCGTGGTAGTTGTTGATGGCAGACAGGTACGGCTGCAAGGAGGCCGACTTGATGCCTCCGTCCTTTAACAGGGAGGCGATGTACAGCAACACCGTCGCCTCCGATGCTGGCAGCCACGGCCGTTGGTGCTGCTCACAAAATAAAATGAAGCGCCGCGCCTTCGGTCCGTAGTTGCTCATCGTCATGTCCAGCAGTGCTTTTCCCTGCATTGTCACTGCCAGTTCCGTGAGTCGGGAAGGTCCCAACTCACCCGTCCACCGCTCACAGAGTGAGCGCGTGAGGAAGCATTGTACAGCACCACCGCGCTTGTACTCTTCGTAGTCGCCTCCGCTGATCCGCTCGATGTTCTCGCCGTCCGCGTCTGCTGCCTCGTCCGTCAGCTCTGACACGCTGTTGATGATTTTGAAGTTCTCCTCGGACAAGTCCAGTGTCTCCTCGTCGCCGTCGTCGTACAGCACGTGCGCCTTCCCGTCCTCGTTGAACTCCTTCACCACACCAGGGTAGAAGCAGTCATCGTCCTTCCAGAACACCTCGATTTTTGAGCCCACGGTCACCTTGCCCGCTGTCGTACTCGTAGCAGAGCTCCTTCGTACTTCAGCAGCGTACTAACTCACGGGCGCGCCTCGATGAAGAACATCAGAGCGTCCCACTTTGAGGGCCCGAGCAGCTCGGACCCTCCCAGCCTGCTCGGAGTGAACAGGTCCCTGCGCCGCGGCATGATCACCACCTCGGTGGCCAGGGCCTCCAGCTCCCTGAACCAGGACTGTCCCGGCCAGTACGGAGCCACCACCGTAGCAGCGGCCCCCTCCTCCCGCAGCTTCTGCGCCACCTCGTCCAGCAGCGCCCACGGGGGGTTCACCCAATTGTTTTCCCCCCGCCAGTCGTACGTCAGAGAGTCCACACCTTCGCACTTCGGGTCCTTCCACGCAGCGTAGTACCGAGGAAGCTGTGCGGAGATCTCGGAAGCGAACCGGTCGACTGTGTAGGGGCCCCACTGCTTGTTGGCCCACACGAACCAGTCTCGATTGAGCCGCCAGTCGTCCAAATCCTCGCAACGAGAAAGGTTGTCGTCCCACACGTTGGCCTCGCTGCGGATGTAACGAGCCTGCAACTCGATGTCGTGCAGATCCAGCAGCAGCCAGAGCCTCCTCATTCTCCTCATCAGGTCCGGGTTTCTGGAGGTGAAGTGCGAGAGCATTGCCACCACCGCCTAGTTGTCGCAGTAGAGCCGTGCGACCTTGCCCTCCAGCTCCTGCAGGAACGCCTGTACGGTCTTGTACACGGCCTCCAGCTCCAGGTGTGTGATGTGCCAGTTGCGCATCTCGTCTGGCCAGAAACCTCGCGCGGGGAACTTCAGGTTCACCACTCCTCCCCAGGCCGTCATCGAAGACTCTGTGTGCACCTTCGCTCTCGTCGGGGATCTCCAGATCTTGCGCCCGTTCCACCTGCTCATCACAGGCAGCCTGGACCACCATTCTAAGTCCCCCCGAGCTGCACGCGAGATCTTTACCTTTGCTCCCCAGCTGCGTTTCTCTGCCAGCACGAAGTAGAGCTCCCGTAGGTAGAGCCGCGCCGCTGGTACTGCCAAGTACACGGATTGGCAGAGTCCCGTGAAGGAAGCCAGTCTCCTGGCAGGAATCCACCTCCGATTTCTCGCTGCGCCGCACAGGATCTCCTTCGCCCTGGTGTGGATCTTGTGTACCCGTCGTTCTGTTACACGGAATTGTCCCAGCTTCAGGCCCACCTCCAACCCGAGGTGCTCCACCACCTGTGTAGGCTCCCATTGGCCCTTCTTCTCGTTCCGCCGTAGGCCCAGTCGATGAAGCACCAGTTGAACTTTTTCTCGACGCAGAAAGCCTTCTCGCTGAGAGGCGACCAGCACCAGAAAATCGTCCATGTACGGTAGTACTCGCATTCCGCTGTGACGGTTCGCGTTCCCGCCAGCACCACCGGTCCTGCGACGGACTGACCATCGCTGTCGTACTGCGGAACCGTCCCGCAGCCTCTTGATTTCTCTGCGATCTTCCGCTGCCTGTGGAGAACGTAGAGCTTCCACCATAACGCGTACGAACTTGCAGAACACCCTCGGAGCGTCGCTCCACCCGAACGGCATCGCTGAACATTGAAGCAGGTCCCCTTGCAGGTCGAACTGCATGAAGCGTTGAAAGTCCGGGTGGATCCCCAGCGCATGAAAACCGTACTGGAGGTCGAAACTGAAGCACCAGTCGCCCGGTTTCGCCAGTCTCCTTAGTTTCTTCAGCGTCTCCATCTTCACGCGATTCTTCACACACCACTGGTTCAGCCATCGGAAGTCCACCACCAGTCTCCACTTGTTCGTACCCGGTTTCGGCACTAAAAAAGCGCGAGAAACATGAGATCTTCTCGTCGCTCTCGTCCAGGCACCGTTCTGTAGCAGCCTTTCCTTCTCCGCGTCCAGCCACACATGCTGCTGCCGCGTAGCATCCCTCAGTGACACCCCGTGGTCGAACGGAGGCGGAGGCTTGCGCTTCCACCTCAACTTCACCCCGTGAGTAATCCATTGCATCACCTCGGAACTGGCGCCCGCCGCGCGCCATGCTCCCCTCCGCTGTCTCACCTGCTGTTGCACGGTGAGTTTCCCCCGCCCAGCGCCCGGAGAGGGCTGTTGCGCTGGACGGGGTGGCGGCACGCACATCACACATCGGCCGCGGGCTTTCCGCCCCGGCCCTTGCCGCCTTTTTCGGTAGGCTTCTTACCGTCCTTCTCCTCGTACTTCTTACGGTCCTTCCAGCGTTGGTCTCGGTCCCGTGGATTCACAACCCGCGTTTCCGCGTTCGCTGCATTTTTTGACGTAAGGCTCAGCATTGCCTTGCCGCGGTTCTTGTCGAAGTCGTTCAGCCACTGCTGCAACACCTCATCTGCCACCACGCCGTCTGCTGCCTGGTAGACTCTGTCCTCCACGAACTGCAGTTTAGCACGTAGAGCGTCCGATCCTCCCCGTTGTGAAGATCCAGGCTCCTGCTCCAGCTGCCCGCGCAGTTCCAGCATCGTCCACCTGTTGCACAGTAACGCGTACACGCCGTGCACAGAGTTGGTAACTGCGTGGAAACGTTTCTGCCACTCGCTGTTCGACCAATCGCAGTCCTCGTTCACGTCCAACGTGTCGTTGCATTCGCACACCACGTCGTGCAAATAAGACAGTGTTGGAGCCAGAACCAGGCACTCGTACTTCATTGAAGAGTTGGACTTCTTGGAGAGAGCATCGTACGTCTTGTTGCCGTGCAGGTCGTACAACTGCGGCATTCTCGATGTCAGCGTAGCCGGCCGCGGCGGGAACGGGTTGATTGAGGCTGTTGGCACGTACGCCAGCTTCCTCCTTCTCTCCAGAAGTTGCTCGGCGGTCTTGGCTACGGTGTCCGGGTCAGAAGTCCCAAGCTTCGCTGCCACCTTCGCCTCCAACTCCACGTTGATTTGTGCTTGTCGTTGAAGCTCATCACGCAGCAGGAGATGCTCCTCTGCCGGCTGCCTCTGCATTTCAAGCAGCTCCCCTTGCTGCTTTTGCATGATCAGAATTTGTTGCATCAGCACGTCCTGAGTGGACTGTGCTGCCGGGGAAGGGGAAGCCTGCCCGATGTCTGGCTTCCCCGGGAGGGGAGGGAAATCCTCTGTAGACTTGCCCTTCGCAGTTCCAGCCATCCTTCTCCCTCAAAGGAGTCACAGTGAAGTCAATCGTACTGCCGTAGCCGATGTGAAGCCGTCGTTTGAAGTCGTAACGCCGTCCCCACGACTTCGCTGCCAGATCTCCTGTCGTCGTTCGATCGCCGTCGTACAACCTAGTGGTCTAGTCACTACCTACTCTAAAAAGAAAAAGAAAAAAGAAAAAGAGACACCCTTGGACAGGGTGTGGGGCTTTGTGAGTCCCCTTGACTCTTACTTCTTTTTTTCTCTCAGTCTGGTTCTTTGTCTACTTTTTTCCTATATAGTCTGTTAAGGCTTACTGCATATCCAGTAGCTAGGTCATGTACTTTCCTGAGTAGGTGTAGTGCTTCCTGTTTGTCAAATCCTAAATGTTTGGTCAGTATTTTCTCCGTGTGCTCATATATCGTTCCCGTGTTGCCGAATACCATCACATGTAGCGTCACTTTGTACCCATATAGTTCCAGTAGCTTCACCAGTGGTGTGTATTTTGTGTACTTTGTCTTTAGTGCTTCCTCCCAGCTCATTTCGTCTGTGTACGTTACCTCTATCAGGTGTATGTGACCCGCTTCCGCCATTGCCTTTTGGTGTGTGTACCCAGGCTGCTCGTTCCCCTTCTCAGTTCCCTCAAGCATTACTATGTCTACATAGTGCGGTATGGTGTCCTTTCCGTGCTCTGGTGCCGGTGTGTTTCGTCCGTCCAGTCTGCATTGCCCCCTTGTGAGCAGGAAGTCTTCTATTGGTCTCCCATTGTTCATTCCCTTCCCTTTTTTCCCCGCATGTGTTCTTATTACACATCCTCCTTTCCTTCCTTTGCTAATTGCTTTTGCTATCATTTTGGTGGTCTCATCCGACCTGCTTATTACCATGTTCTTTATTTCCCTTTCCGTGCATCCTCCTAGCACATGAGCTGTGCGTATGAAGCCTCCCGCGTTCACTTGTCTGGGCATCCCGCAGCATTTGCATTTTTGCGCCCTTCCCCCTCCTTGCTGCTTCTTGTACGGTCCCGCCGGTAGCTTGTTTGCCCGGCATCTTAGCAGGACTGTCACATCATGCTCGTTTAGGTATTCTGTTCCTTTCTTCCAGTATTCATTAGAGAGCTTATGCATGGCTTTATCGCCTTTCAGGTGCTGCATGTACTTTTCTGGTTTTTCTCTTGTTGCTGTCAGTATTTTTTCTATCGAGGTCCTCCTCCATTCCCTCGCTTGGTGTGCTTCCTGTTGCGCTGCTTCCTGTTGTTGTGCCATTTCTTGGAGTGCTCTCCATTCTTCCTGTGCTTCATCCTGTTGTTGGGCCATTTCGCTGAGCTCGGCTGCAGTGTCCTCTTGTGTTGTCACGTCCTTGTTCTGTGCCTCCGGTAGCTTTGGTGCCTGCGTTGGCCCTCTTGCGACTTCTCCTTGAACTTCCCTTTGCCCTTCAACTTCCCTTAGGGCTGGTTGGTCGGGTTCTGTCTGGTTTCGGGTTCTTCTTCGTTTTTGTCTTCTTCCTTGTCCTAATGCCTCCTCCTTCCGTATTGTTCTTGTCTCCCCTGCCTCTTCCTTACTCAATTCTGCTTCTTGTGTGCTCTCTTGCCTGTAACCCCTCTTTTGTTTGGCTTGCCGCGCTGTTTGTACTTGCTGCTCCTGTCTTAGTGCCTCCTCCTCTTGTCGTTCCATCCTCTGGAGTTCTAGTTCCTCTTCCTGCTCCTGTTGCCGTTCTGGTTCGTCTGGCCAGGAGTCTGCCCAGGCTTCTACTATTTCTATTTCTGTAAGCTCCCGACTTTTCTGTGCATACTCTGCCTCCACCCTCTCAATGCGTTGTCTTTTGGTCTCCCATTCTTCGGGCCCGGTTTCTAGTTTTCTTTTTAGTCTTTGTATTATGTTTGTTTCTCCCGTCATTTTCGCTTCCCTTACCTTTTTTGTTACATGATTGAGTATTGCTTGGTGTCCTTCCAGTTGTCTACCTGTGTCCTCACTTATTGCCAGTAGCATTACTGTATCCGTGTTGTCGTGGTTAAGGCCGTATTCCCCTTCTTCACAGGCCTTTTTCGCCACCTCGTCCGCCATTTCGTTCCCATGTATTCCAACATGTGCTTTAACCTTGTATAGGGCCACCTTTGTTCCCTCCCTGTTTAACATTTGTATTTGCTTCATTATTTTCCACAGCATGTCCCTGTGTACATGCCTTTCCAGGGTGTGGGGCCTTCTCTTCATGTTTTGTATTTGGTAGAGTGAGGTTAGACTGTCCGTACATATGCTGACCTTTTCTTTTCCCGAGTTTGAGTCTAGTGTTAGTGCCATATATATGGCAGTGAGCTCCGCCCTGTTAACAGTTTGGCAGCGTCCCGTCCACCTCTGCATATGGCTCGTCGCCCGTCCCCCTCTTGGGTCCCAGACTCCTGCTGCCGTTACTTCCTCTACTTCCCCGTTTTCCTTTTTGACTTTTCTTTGGCTGCCATCTGTGTAGACCATATCATTTTTGTTATGCCTCCTATGAGGCTCTGGGTATCCTTTTTGTGGTTGTCCCACCGGCTTTCTGGTGGTGGTTCGGCTTTCTCTATTTCACCCCTTTCCCATTGCAGCCATTGGTCCCCGTTTATGTCTTCTTCTGTTGTGTCTGGGCACGTAAACTGTAGTGCCCATCTTCTTAGTGCGTCCCTGTTTATTTCCTCTCTGCTCCACGTAGTGTTGGCTCTTAGTACGTCCATAGTTGTTGGCCTCGGTCCCCTGTCCCCTCCTCTGTGCTCCCCTTCTTTTTTCCTGTCTTCCATCCAGCGGTCAATTATTTCCTCTGTGTAGTTTTCCAGGTGGCCGCTTGGCATTGCTTGTACAACCGGTAGTTCATGGTTTGTCCATGGCGCTGGGTCTATGACGCAATCCTTCTCCCATTCTGTAATTGACCTAGGTTGCCTGTCTGCATCTCTAAGGGTAAGAGGCCTGTGCATGTAGCATGCTCTGCCTATCGTCCTAACTTTGCTTTGCGGGCATTTGAGAAGGGCCTTGCTGAATATGTCGTGGGTTTTAAGTGCGTCCGGGCAGTATTTCCTCCATCCTGCCGCATTCGCTACTATCAGTATTCTCATGTTCCAGTTACATTGTTTGGGTTTTTGTAGGTTTCCTTGCATCCAGTGGTCAGGTGGCAGGAAGGTGAACTGCCCTTCCTTTATCTCAAGCAGCTCATGTACCCTGTATCCCATGTGCTTGTTTAGTAGTTTTCTATACGGGCTTTTGGCATATGTGGGGTATATCCCTACCCCTAGGACGGGTTCTGCTGTTTTTGTGGAGTTAATTGCCTTTTTCAGTGCCTTGTAGAGGTCCCCTGCTGTATACTCCGGGTTGAATTGGTATGACCCCAGTTTTTCCCATTGCTCTTCCCATGCCGAGCCAACAGCCCCAAATACCGAGTCTCGTGGGTATTGTGAGTAGTATATTTTAGTGTTTTTGTGTACATTGAGTGGCGAGGCGAACACCTCTGTTTGGACTCCCATGGCTGTGTGCACCGCCTCCATCATTTCCGGGGGGAAGGTCCAGTGGTTTTGGAGGTTCCGTTTTCTGTGTCTCATCTCTGCTTTACTAGAGTATCTTATCAGCAATTGTGCAATTTCCTCCTCGAAGGTGTTGACTTGTATTTTGTGTTCTACACTTAGTTTCAGTCTTTTGGCCAGTTGTTTTCCTGTTGGTCGTTGTGCCGTGTTGTCCCCCACCGCCTCGGCATATCTGTCGTATAATTCTCTAACTTTTACTGTGCTCAGTGTGCCTATAAGGCCCCCATCCGGCTCGTAGCAGTAGGTGGTGTCACCTTCCGCGCGTAGCTGCCTGTCTTTTGTTCCTGGAATGTGCCTAATGTCTTGGTCCGGGTTCGTTTCCCTTGTGCATATTTCCAGGTGTGTTACATGTTTCCAGTATCTCTGTTCACCGTTTGGTTGTCCTGCCAGTATTTCTTCAACGGGTTCACGTTTGGTCTTTTTGTCTCTTTTGTCATTTTCCCATTCCTCCACAAGGTTCTGCCATCCGTGGTCTGAGGAGGGGTTGTGTTTGAGCAGGTGTGTTCTTACTGTTTCTTCTGTGCTCCACGTCGTTTGTTCCCTTCCTTCGCTGTTGGTCCACCGTATTTCGTACTGTGTTACTTTCGAGGTCACATCGGTGTAGTTTTGCAGGTACTGTCTACTTGCCAGTATCCTGGCGGGCGTGTATGTTCCCTCTTGTTCTAGCGTGTCCATTTGGTCCTCTTGTGTAGACCACTGGCCTCTGTCTCGTTGCTCTGTCTTCCTCTTTATTCTTCCCCGTGGGTAGCAGCCTTTCCTTCTCCGCGTCCAGCCACACATGCTGCTGCCGCGTAGCATCCCTCAGTGACACCCCGTGGTTGAACGGAGGCGGAGGCCCGCGCTTCCACCTCAACTTCACCCCGTGAGTAATCCATTGCATCACCTCGGAACTGGCGCCCGCCGCGCGCCATGCTCCCCTCCGCTGTCTCACCTGATGTTGCACGGTGAGTTTTCCCCGCCCAGCGCCCGGAGAGGGCTGTTGCGCTGGACGGGGTGGCGGCACGCACATCACACATCGGCCGCGGGCTTTCCGCCCCGGCCCTTGCCGCCTTTTTCGGTAGGCTTCTTACCGTCCTTCTCCTCGTACTTCTTACGGTCCTTCCAGCGTTGGTCTCGGTCCCGTGGATTCACAACCCGCGTTTCCGCGTTCGCTGCATTTTTTGACGTAAGGCTCAGCATTGCCTTGCCGCGGTTCTTGTCGAAGTCGTTCAGCCACTGCTGCAACACCTCATCTGCCACCACGCCGTCTGCTGCCTGGTAGACTCTGTCCTCCACGAACTGCAGTTTAGCACGTAGAGCGTCCGATCCTCCCCGTTGTGAAGATCCAGGCTCGTGCTCCAGCTGCCCGCGCAGTTCCAGCATCGTCCACCTGTTGCACAGTAACGCGTACACGCCGTGCACAGAGTTGGTAACTGCGTGGAAACGTTTCTGCCACTCGCTGTTCGACCAATCGCAGTCCTCGTTCACGTCCAACGTGTCGTTGCATTCGCACACCACGTCGTGCAAATAAGACAGTGTTGGAGCCAGAACCAGGCACTCGTACTTCATTGAAGAGTTGGACTTCTTGGAGAGAGCATCGTACGTCTTGTTGCCGTGCAGGTCGTACAACTGCGGCATTCTCGATGTCAGCGTAGCCGGCCGCGGCGGGAACGGGTTGATTGAGGCTGTTGGCACGTATGCCAGCTTCCTCCTTCTCTCCAGAAGTTGCTCGGCGGTCTTGGCTACGGTGTCCGGGTCAGAAGTCCCAGGCTTCGCTGCCACCTTCGCCTCCAACTCCACGTTGATTTGTGCTTGTCGTTGAAGCTCATCACGCAGCAGGCGATGCTCGTCTGCCTGCTGCCTCTGCATCTCAAGCAGCTCCCCTTGCTGCTTTTGCATGATCAGAATTTGTTGCATCAGCACGTCCTGAGTGGACTGTGCTGCCGGGGAAGGGGAAGCCTGCCCGATGTCTGGCTTCCCCGGGAGGGGAGGGAAATCCTCTGTAGACTTGCCCTTCGCAGTTCCAGCCATCCTTCTCCCTCAAAGGAGTCACAGTGAAGTCAATCGTACTGCCGTAGCCGATGTGAAGCCGTCGTTTGAAGTCGTAACGCCGTCCCCACGACTTCGCTGCCAGATCTCCTGTCGTCGTTCGATCGCCGTCGTACAACCTAGTGGTCTAGTCACTACCTACTCTACTGTTTACAGGTGAAACAGGTGAAGAAAAATCTTACAAAATCGGATTTGCAGTGTGCCTCACAGAGTACCGTAGGTACCCGTGAAGTTCCTGTTTGCAAGAGCAAAAGGAACAGAGCTGAACAGGCGTGTCGCTTCGTGGCTGCTTGTACATCCTGTTTGTGTCATGGAGCTACATGTGTCATTCGGCTCTACTGCAGCAGGAGTCACGGATTCTGAAAGTCTGAAACCACAAAAATTCTGTTGCACTCCAATTTGAACATAACGCAGTTTTGAATCTGAGGCCGGGGTCGTACTGAAATGTGAGTGCATTATATGGGTGTCTTGTAGTTCCAACAATTGCTCCGAGCACAACACCTACAACGATTGCTCCGAGCACAACACCTACTACTTGCTCCGACACAACAACACCTACAACGATTGCTCGAGCACAACAACACCTACAACAATTGCTCCGAGCACAACAACACCTACAACGATTGCTCCGGCACAACACCTACAACGATTACTCCGAGCACAACACCTACAATTGCTCCGGGCACAACACCTACAACGATTGTTCCGAGCACAACACCTACAACAATTGCTCCGAGCACAACACCTACAACAATTGCTCCGAGCACAACAACACCCACAACGATTGCTCCGAGCACAACACCTACAACGATTGCTCCGAGCACAACACCTACAACAATGCCTCCAACAACGCCTCCAACAACGCCTCCAACAACGCCTCCCACAGTTAGCCCCACTGGTATGCACATTAGCTGATTGGAATTGTGGATGCCTTTGTCTTTTTATTTCCCCAAGCTCTCCATCCACATACAAAGCACAAGTTGAAAAGGGCGGCATGCTTGTGGGCTTCTGAGCCATGAGTAGCGCTGTGTAGCATGATCATCCGCACACGCACACGCAAGTTGCTCGTGCAACTCAGAGGATGGACGCGAACAGATGTCAGGGGCAGAGTCACCGTGCGCATGCAGTGAGGTTGCAGGGGTGCTCGAGTGGCTGAGTGAGGCTTAGGGGGTCCCATTCCTCGTGACAGATTCAGGGCGAGTGTCCTGAAGTGTGTGCGGAATGAAATGATCGCCGGCGAGGGTACATAGTGTATGCAGCTGATCTTTGGCAGTGAGGGTCGCCAAGCAAATGTATGGGTCCACGGATAAGCACAAACACACACTCTCAGCGCATGGGTAGGCAGTTCGTGAATTGACATTGGGAGCGACGTTCGAGGGTAATGGAGACCTTTTGGGGCACCATGTTTGCGACCGCCCCCCGCACGATTTGCTATTGTAGCGGGGTAGGTTATCATTGTGTTACTGCGGTAGTTCAATCGCTGGGTGATGGGAACACTGAGGGAGCACTCCCCTGATCCCATTAATTCGCGACAACATTCAAACTATTACTCTCATTTGTTGTTTAACCCTTAGGGTACCGATCATGGTGAAATGCGAGTGTACTGTCCATGGGTGTCGTGCAGGCAATCCCACAACAAATTCTCCAAGCACATCTCCGCCGACAGATAGCCCAACTGGTATACCCAGCCGCACTCGCGAGTTGTGGATTCTTATATCTCTTTCCTCCATCTGTACCACGTAGTGTAGTAAATTATTATGCAGTGTGTAGGTTGGCAGGTGAAACTTGTTGGACACATGTCTTGCCGAGAGGATCACTCTGTAGCATACCTATTCCCGTATTCCGAAAACATCAAGTTTGTGGTCTGTGAGTATCTTGCAGTCAACCCTACAACGATTGCTCCGAGCACAGCTCCTCCAACAGGAACTCCCACACAAAGCCCCACTGGTAAGCACATTGGCTGACTGGAAATGCGGATGCCGGCGTCTCGCTCCGCTAGCTGTTGTCTACAGAGCGCCCCAGTGGTATGTACATTGGCTGACCGCAAATGCGGATGTCGGCGTCTCGCTTCCCTAGCTGTAGTAAGAGCTCCGGTACATTTTCCGTTATATTCATATCAGTATTTAGTTTTTTATACAGATTGTCACAATCTTGTACTGTACAAAAGGCATTTAAAACTCACACCAGCTTGTTTGACTTTATCTTATCAGCTACTTCTGTTTATTTAGTACTGTGTGTTTACAACGTGTTTACTGTATTTTTGAAAGCAAAAGTTTATCTTTATGAACTTGTTGTTGATGCTAGCAGACCCGCAAATTCTATTAATTTATAGGCTTATGACTTTGCTAGATCTGTAGCCGACGCCGCAGGTTATCCTGCCAAAAACGTCCCAACTTGAAATTGACACGTTGCCGCTCGAAGTTCATGTCAATTCAATTTTTTTCTTCTTTTGTTTCTCTTCGGTGGTCAGCAAGAATCGATGGCACAGATTGCTTTTAAATATGCCACATCATCATTACACTGGATCACCGTTGCAACATGGGGCATCCCATGCATTGATTCTTACCGAAATTCAAAGTGCGATTTCCATTTGGCACTAAAAACCCTGGGGCCGTCGATCATGGTAAACTGAGTGTATTGTTTACTATGAGTGCCGTGCAGTCAATCCCGCAACAACTGCTCCAAGCACAACTTCTCCAAGCACAACTTCTCCAACAACGCCGCCCACAAAGAGCCCCACTGGTATACCCATTTGCCACTGGTTATTTGTCTCAGAGAAGCATTCACGGCGGGCACCAATCACCAGGGTAGAATAATCATTTTAAGTCCAGTAAGTTTTACCGGGTGGAGCCTAATGGTGGTCCTCAGCAAGAGCAAACAGGCCCAATGCCAAACAGTAAACAAAGCTGAGTTGATAGCAGTACATGAAGCGCTTAAAACAACACACCAAAGCGCCACGATATGCACGGATAATCTCACCAGCCTGCAGCAAATAGATAAAATGAGACTGATGCCACACAGAATGGAGAGGCACCAACAGAGAGACCTAATATACAACATACTACAAAAAGTACGAAAACATAACAGACAAAGAAGAAAAATAAACATGCTAAAAGTCAAGGTACACATAGGAATAAAAGGATATGAAAAATCAAAGGAAGCAGCAAAACCAGCGCGTGAAAATGGAGAGTATATACGACAGCACAATAATGAAAAACCCGGGGAAATAAAAGCTATAATGAAAATGAGGGAGAAAAACAAGAACTCAAGGGACACAACACAGGACAAAAACACATAGCCAAGACCGTACGAACGAATGGGGGAACAAGATGGAAATATAACAACAACAAAAACAAACAGAAAGACAAGGGGCCACAGTGGAATGGCTAAACGAAGAAATGCATCACCTAAAAGGAGGCAAAGCGATAACAAAACGAATTTGTAACGATACACGACACCACAAGCAAGGAAAACGATACTTAAAATGCAGATGCACATTACTACCAGTAGAAGTATGAAATACACAACTGTGGAACGCCCAACGTGCAAACAACGAGGAGTAACATACGCACAAGGAATGAGAATAAAACCAGAACATGTACTAGGAGGATGTAAACACTAAGAGGTGAAAGCAATGATAACAAAAAGAGCAGATGAAACAACAAAACGATGGTGAAGGCACCAAAACAAGGGAGAAAAGAAGGATGCTGATTGAGAGCATAAGAAGGGGGGAAACAACAACAACAACAAGCCCTACCAGATTACATACTCACAAGATGAGAATGCAGGACAGGCGGAAAAAACAAACCGGTACCCAAAGACGGCAAAGACAACATACCAAGCCAAGTTGTCATAACACTACTAGAAGGAACTGAACGCATAGAGGAAAATGAGGAACACTCAAAAAAAGAAGCTCCGGTGAAAATAACCGACAACACACCTCATAGAAATAACACACGCAGACGGCGAAAATTGGGAAACAACACTACCGAGAAATGGAAAAATATTTACCACTAAAACAAGCACCTCAGAGATCAGGAATACACACAAAGCTACATGTAATAGTAATAGGAAAACAGGAACGATATACGAACACAGCAAAAACATGCTACTCCAGCTAGGACTAAATAAAAAGATAACAGACACACCAATCAAACAACTGCACCAACTGACAGTAAAATTTGCCCATAGCATATACCAAACCTACAAAAGCGCGGCCAACCCAACAAGAACCACATAAAAGGGGAACCACCAGATCTATAAAGGGTAATAGAAAAGCTGAGAGGGGGCTACAAAGTCCTCACACACCTGGTAAGAGAGTGTAGGTTTTTCTTTTTCTTGCTCCTAGCTCTGCACCTCTGGTAGTGGGGACTGGTGGGGACACACATGGGAACCAGGAGGAGCCCCTCCCTCATCACCTAGTCACTTAGAAAGACTGTGCCCGCAATCCTTCCTGTGGGCACCCTCATATGTAGAGCAAACGTGTGGAAATTTGCAATTTTTCTCGGAGCGCTTATCCCCGTCCCACTGAAAGCAGCTGCGGACCTTCTTAGGAGATAGCGATCCCTCCTCACGTTGTCCCTGCGGGCCTAGATGAGATGGCTCACCACATGCGGCATGTAGGCTGCTGTCAACACCCAACGCAGAAAGGAGCGCTCCGTGTAGGTGGGAAGCTCCAACTTCTCTACCATTCTATGCGGAAGGCTCCAGCCTCTCGATTCCAGTGTGTAGACTCTGGCTATGAACGCTGAGTGATTTAAGGGCGTCACGCTGCATCCTCAAGTGTGGCTTGTTGAGCTCATGTATTTCCCGGAGGATCACTCAGTAGCACACCTACTCTAGCAATAATTACTTTGTTGTCGGCGAAATGTGGCAGGCAACCCTACAACGATTGCTCCAAGCACAACCCCTCCAACATCGCCTCCCACACAAAGCCCCACTGGTATGTACATTGGCTGACCAGAAATGCCAATGCCGGCGTCTCGTTTCCCTAGCTGCTGTCCACAGAGCGCCACAGTGGTATGCACATTGGCTGATTGGCTGCTTAGGATTAGCAGCTTGTTGGCTTTCTCGGAAGGATCACCTTGTTTTGCAGATATTCTTACATTTGATCACATTTGTGATTGCATGATCTGTGGGTTGGTTGCAGTCAACCCCACAACAATGGCTCCGGGCACGTCATATCCAACAACGCCGCCCACAGATAGCCCCACAGGTATACAGTGCCATATCGCTAGGGGGTTGCGGATAGTTGTGCCACTTTCTTCTACCTATGCACACCGCACAGGTTGAGATCCGCGGCTCGCTTGCCGCAGTGTGATCCCAAGAAGTGTCATTGCTGGGTAAATATTCAGGCAGGTGCCACCCGGCAGATGTGGAAACGATGCAATATAGGTAGGACGGCATGGAGAGACTCGACAGAATTGCAAGTGGCTCTCCCTCAGGAGTCTGCTGTGAGCTATGCGGGGCACCGCCCCGACGATCACACGTGTCAGTGAGTGATCCATGGCGCCGCCCCGACGATCACATGTGTCAGTGAGTGATCCATGGCGCCGCCCCGACGATCACATGGGTCAGTGAGTGATCCATGGCGCCGCCCCGACGATCACATGTGTCAGTGAGTGATCCATGGCGCCGCCTCGACGATCACATGTGTCAGTGAGTGATCCATGGCGCCGCCCCGACGATCACATGGGTCAGTGAGTGATCCATGGC
>LGRX02004286.1:0-76915 GCA_001247695.2 Cymbomonas tetramitiformis
CGCGCCCGCAGCCGCAGCCGCTCAGCCACTGACATCAACGACGAGGTCAACGCGCCCGCAGCCGCAGCCGCTCAGCCACTGACATCAACGACGAGGTCAACGCGCCCGCAGCAGCAGCCGCTCAGCCACTGACATCAACGACGAGATCAACGCGCCCGCAGCCGCAGCCGCTCAGCCACTGACATCAACGACGAGATCAACGCGCCTGCACCCGCAGCCGCAATCACACGTCAGCATCAACAATCACGTTCATATCACCACGCCACACCCACTTCGTGTCTTGCCAGCTGATGTCTCCCTATCCATACGCCACCAGCTGGGGGGGGGAATATATTTAAAAAACTTGCCCTCCAATGCCACACCCACATCTCAAACCCAAAATCCCTCACAACACCCCACTCTCAACCACAGCAGAGATACACCGCCATTTCAGCACCCAGCAATACCCCAACGCCCCGCCAGCCCTTACATTGCCGCCCCTCGTTCATAATCGCGACAGCTGTCACAACTATGAACACGCTTAGAAGGGGTCCCTCGGGCACCCCTGAAAGGCCTGTCACACCCCCCATATTCAGTCACGCTACCGCAGCCCATGTCAGACCCCACCGCAGTTGCCCCCATCGCGCCCGTCTCAGCCGACAGCAAACGCCCCAGCCATGACCCCCTTTTTCAGTAATTGTCATTCCCCCCTCAGTCACGGTCCTACCCCAGTTCATTGTCCGCTCGAGCGCCCGGAGCATATCACGTTCACCCTCCTGCTCAGATCGCCCTCCCAGTTTAAATCATGCACGACGCCTCGCCAAGCGCTACATCGACGGCGCCGCGACCAGCCCGTGCCGATCCGCGAGAACCGCAGAGCGTCGAGCACGACATCACGCGAAGTGACATCACGACACGACCACACATGACGTCTCGGCAATGCATGACAGGGCAAACGCAAGCGCGCGTTGACACCAAACGCCGCTGTCACCGGGAACCAATGGTCACAGGGCATCCGAAACGACAATGGCATTCACGGACTTTCACTATGCTCGCTTGAGTATTTAGCTAGCTCTGCTTTCGAAAAGTAAGATCCGAACCTTTCAAAACCATTCTGCGGGACAGCGATATTTGCCTCTTGTGGCCTAGTATTAAATGTGATATATACATACAGATGCTTCGAATCCACATGAGAGCTTCGTCACTAGCAGTTTGTAAGAGTCTGGTTCGGATCCCCAGAGTGCCGGCACGCCACTCTGACGTATGTGCGAAGTCGTGCCGTTGCACTTGTTTTATCTGTGAATTGCCCCCGTGTTGCTCGCTTGCCTTTCTGCGTTGCATGCTTTTACCTGAGCCTGAATCTACAGTCTGCGAGTACAAGTTAGTCCCGTGCCCGTTTTGCGAATCTACGAGCCGGCACGGCTGAAGCGCGTCTGCCGCCTGGCATGTTTTACGTGGCATAGCAGTAGAAACGCATGTCGCAGTTCCGCAGCGCTGGAGATCCTCTGCTGTCCGAAAACGTTCACGAATTCACAACACGATCGCGAATTCCCACAGAGGGGCATTTTTCCCTTTGAGCGCCTAGCGGCGAGATAGCCCGAAGCTGCGTTTGTCATAAATTCACACCCGCGACGGCAAACCGTCTCAGGCACTCTCAGCGGTATTCACGCGTGTGCACGATGCGCCCGGCCTTTTTGTGCCATATTTTGTACCATTTGCTATGCGAATTCGAACCTCGCAGGGCTTGCTTGCCGAATATGCTCAAACCGGCATATGTGACCGGCGTTTGGGAATGCACAACCGTAGCCGCGCCAACTCGAGCCGTGACACCTGACTTTTGCTGTTTGACGAGGTCGTAGCCGCACCCATGTTTTTCCCTCAGTTTGTATGATGTTAACCTTTGTTAATTCGACCTGCGCAGGCTGTGGCAACGTTGAATTCCCCGAACGGACCTGTGTGACAGGTTGTGGGAATTCACGGCTTACGGCGCGCCAGCTCGAGTCCAAACACCCGACTGCAACCTTTCGACAGCATTGCAACCGGATGTTTTTCCCTTCAGTTTTCATTGTGTTTGTATTTGTGACGAATTCGACCCTTGTGGGCGTTGGCAGCGGTGGATTCCCCGACGAGCCTGTATGACAGGTTGTGGGAATTCATGGTTGGCGACGCGCCAGCTCGGGCCTGGAGTGAATGCCCAATTGCAAAGTGTTGTTTTGTTCTGCTGGAACGGTATCACCTAACAGGGTGCCGAACCTCTTCGTTCGAAAGAAAAATTGGAACGGGTCCTCGCGAACAATCTCTCTCGTCTG
This sequence comes from Cymbomonas tetramitiformis, assembly GCA_001247695.2. Lineage (NCBI taxonomy): Eukaryota > Viridiplantae > Chlorophyta > Pyramimonadophyceae > Pyramimonadales > Pyramimonadaceae > Cymbomonas > Cymbomonas tetramitiformis. The sequence goes on from LGRX02004286.1 coordinate 2,289, forward strand.
TGCAAAGTTCCGCAGTAACGTCAGGAGTAGAGATTGGTGCAAATTCCGTTGGGACAATTCTGTGATTTATTCTCACGCTCTTCACGCATAAGCTTCGAGTCTAAACGCTGCCACTGTCAGCTCACAAAAAAACCGCGTGGCAAACCGCTAGGGACGCGTTCCCACGTTTTCACTTCGAATTGGCTTCGTGGGTGCTGTGCAACATATTGGCTATTCAGAACGGGGGCTTCAAGACAAGTAGGTGTACGTCGTTGGCTTTTACTCGGAGGGCATTCGCGCAAGCCTGGAACAATTATCGGCGCCTTCAACAAAAGGGTGCTGCTTTTGCACAAACATTTCCTTAGTGTGTACACACGTTAACCGACTAAAACACCCGCAAGCTTATGCCCTTGACCTCTATGCACGACCTTGAAAGCAAGTTGAAACAAGGAGCCTGTGATCTCATGAACACAGTCACATATGATGAAGGCGCGCTAGTCACGTTTTGTGGCAAGGATGGAATGATGGCCGTTGTTCCGGAGGGGAAAGTGTGGGTTCTACGTCCACTCTCCTCTTTGAGCTCCGTCAAACGTGAAGCGGTGGTTTCACAAGTGCGCGGAGTTCCATCCTGCTGCATTTTCTCTGTAGCACTCCAAGGAGAAGATGTGGGGTTTCGCTCGTGGGGGGCTGAGGGCCGTATGTTGCAAGCTGTCAGACGTCAAAAGGGGGAGCATCGCGTGACGAACTATAACTTCGGATCTTGGGAAACTTGGACACCTCAGGATAAAAAGATCCAGAATGTAGCCTGGCCGAAGAAAGAGCTCGGGTACGAAGTATTTGAGGTGTGCTCAGTACTACGTACCGATATTCTTCTTGAAGAGCGTCAAAAGCTAAGAGACGCCAGACTCATGGGCGCCGCTGTCCGAGCTGCTGAGGAAAAAGCTGTAGAAGCAGAGCGCCGACTTGCTCAGTCTCTCGCACGAGTTCGTCGTGAGACTGATGTATCAAGCTCAGAACTATTCCGGAGGTTGGAAATGCACGAGAAGGAGCAAGAGCGCACAGCCTCCGTCCTTGCTGCCAAAGATAAGTTGATATCAGAACTTCGAGGCAAAGTTCACGCAGCCAACCAAGAGCACAGGGAGACATCCGAAGATCTTGTTGAAGAGGGTAAGCGACTTGCTATGGCTCTTCAGAGAGCCGAGGAAACATACCAGTATGACCTGCAACGATGCCAACAAGAAAAGGATTGTGCCCTTGAAGCCCTGCAGGAGGAACGCCAACGCCTTGATAACACACTTGCCAGTATGGCCAGCAAGGCTCTGTTGGAACAAACGGCTTCAAATCGCTTGTACCATGGAACTGCAAGCGTAGTTGACCGCAATCGAACAGCCTTTGATGCACACTCAGTCCAAGAAGCCAGTGCTCCTATCTCAGCAGGGCCTGTTTCACGGAGCAGCCCTCAGACCACTCCTCCACAGGATGTTGGTTCTAGAGAGAATCGGCCGCCAAGAAACTGTAATGGCTCCCCAAACAGCAGCAAAGGAAAAGGAAAACAAGTTGCAACGGCGAACGGCAGTGCGAGGGGTAATCAGGGCAGCACAGGCAAAGTTGCTGTTACTGGACTCCAAGATCATGGTAGCACGCCGAGCTCGAGTCTCCGTGCTCGCAAACGCCTTGACATGGACGGTCCTGCTGTTCCGAGCAGTAGCGGCTCTGCGACGAAGAGCACAACCCCAGTGCCAAGTGAGCAACGTCCGTCTTCGGAACCCGCCGTCATTCCGATAGATCATCACTGCTCTGGAGAAATGTTGACACTGGTGGCTGCAAGAGCAAGCGCAGCAGCAGCAGCAGCACCATCACCAGTGGCTGCAGATGGGCTTGCCGAGGCTGCCTGCGATCCTTTAGAAAGTTGGCTCTTGGTGGACAAGGTTGGCGGGCAAAGTGCACCAACCCTTCGGGCTGCCGATGCGAACCCCCTGAGAGGGAATCCTACCTCATTAGCCAAGAATCTGCAGGGTGCACAAGAATTGGATGTGGCACGATGCAAGGGAACTGGAGTCAATTCAACTGTGATGAACTTATGCATCGTTTGCTGGGAGCCAAAGCTGCAGTGTACCTGTGCTTAAGTCTGGAAGAGCAGGCCATGTCTTCCAGACTCTGTTGACAGATCACTTCCACAAGGTCTGTGCCATACACTGTGTGTTCAGGCGAACACAATAATACTGCACAAAACACCACTTTTGAGTGAACAGTCTCAGTAGATGATCTACTACGACAATTTTCAATGCATCCTTGTGAGGCAACAGCATCTAGGCTATACCATATCAAACTATGGGTGGCTGTTCGCCATCTTTTGGAAACAGCGTCGTCTCAAGAGAGTAAATGAATGCTCCCTTTACATTCTAAGCACAAAGACAGTACCCTGGGACTTCCTGATTATGTGTATCAAAAGGGCATGCCGCTATTTACCGCTATTGTTCATTCATTATAATCATTGTAGTTCAAGCAAAAAAAAAAAAAAGAATATATTTAAAAAACTTGCCCTCCAATGCCACACCCACATCTCAAACCCAAAATCCCTCACAACACCCCACTCTCAACCACAGCAGAGATACACCGCCATTTCAGCACCCAGCAATACCCCAACGCCCCGCCAGCCCTTACATTGCCGCCCCTCGTTCATAATCGCGACAGATTTGCTTCGTGCGCCACTGGCCCTGGCGAGCTTAGCCGGACAGTAGTATCTGTCTTTCTCGCAAACTATCTATTAAGCATCCCAATGGTTAAATATGTACCGTTTAGCTCTATCCCACAACATCCTCGTGAGCGTCCTTACTACTGTATGTCACTAGCAATCCCGTTCGTTAGAATAGTAGGCCCACTCCTACCATGTCACGAAAGGGTGTGTACCCGACACCGCCACCATCTTCCTTTAGAATGCGTCCCCACATCCCCGTCGGACTTGCCTCTGCTCCAAATAGGTCTCCCGGGGTCCGGTGACCGTGTATGTTCGTTATGTTCCATGACCAGTCGAGTGCACCCGCACCCGCGCATCCGTCCGAGTCCCCGATGAAACAGGAAACATTCTAATCATTGCTAACGTTTCAATTTGTCACTGTCGCTGTCGTGTGTCACTTATACTTGAAGTATTATACGTACTATACTTTTATAACTCTTTTATATCACCAAGAGGCAAGTCGCAGACGGAGCGGAGAAATTCCGATCTATAGATTATTGACCGACCATGCAACGTGTACGTCTCCCGGCTCGGATTCGGTTTGAATGTTTTGTTTGAGTCGAGATGATATGAAGATGAGACGAAAGCTGCAAACAAAGTTATGGGTGTTTTTGTGAACGTTATGTTGCCGGATAGCATACTCGCCTAACAGATTCTTAGGACGTAGCGTGACCGTACTTTGGAGTGCGACACGCTCTGTTTGTTCTGTTGCTTGATCCTGGCATGCCACATCGAGCACGTGCGTTGTAAGCACGTAATATCGAGGAAAGAACAAAGCCAGCGATTTTGAAATAGTGTTTTTTCTGGTAAAGTGACTCAGTCGTCGGATGTTGTTAAAAACGCAGCAAACTCACTCGATGTATTCTTGACACTGTCAACTACGTTTTCAATAATAGCAGAGCTTTCGACGGGCCGAACGCCTGGTGTCAATTTGATTCTTATTCGGTACCGTTTCAGTAAGATATCTGCTTGCGAAAGATGTAGAGCTTTATGGTTGCATGCGCTATGTGACTGTCCCATCGTCACTGCTGTTTACCCTCGCGGCGTGCGTGACTCCTGTCATCTCAAAACTTTGGCTAATGGATAACAGAACATCATCAATACGCCTCCTGCTACTTTCGGCACTCACGAAATGGGCGCTTCCATGAATTGAGCGTGACTGCAGTTTATATTCTTCCCTGCAGCTTGTCAGCATTGAGTAAGTTCCTGAGACGGGAACCCTTGCATCCTTGTGGTTGCGTGCGCAGCCTCAGTGTGATATCGCGAAGAGCTTGCACATGCACAATGGCATAGAATATTCCAGGGCAGCCTCCATCATATCTCGTAGCTTCCTTCCTACCATCCAAAGGAAGGGCACTCGCTCGAGGTCACACACTTCCTCGTACATCATGTCAACCTTGAAAATGGTGCAAGCTGCGCTTTACACGCTTAACTTTTATGAGGAGCTGGCTATCCTAGGGTAAATGTGCTTGGCTTCCCAGTGGACTTTTAGTCGACGACACTCGTTCCCAGCAGGCGATTCTGTCGTCCCTCCCGCCCTGGGAGGGCAATCTTCTTTTCACCTACCTCCAGACCAGCTCGACGCGCTCCCTGATTACCGCACGTAACGTATAAGTGCGGCTATCTCGCTAAGTTGCTTTCAGGGGCCTCACCCTACTCACCGAGGGATGATGCATTTCTTGGAACTATCGGGATGTGTTGCAAGGCATACCGCCACCGCGAAGCTTCTCATGCGATTCTCAAGGGAAACGCCTCAGTAGAGTGGTCTGTCTCCGCCATAGAAGAGCAAACTCGCGACGACCGTAACCCACACGTTGTGCGTACGAGAGTGGAAGGTGTCACTTGGCCAAGCTGACGTTCGTCTTGGTGCATGAGCAGGTGCCAGGTTACGTTCAACGTACACCCTGTCAGCGTGACCCTTGAAAGTTTTCGAGGCCCGCATGGATACCGTGAACTATGGCTTTGTTCCAGCTCAAGTCGCTAACGATCTGCAGGAAATTGGAAACTGGAAGGTACTGTGAGATGTTGCCCCGGCACGTTGGCCGGATATACTCATACTCGCACGCGCACTTCACATACCAGGGATGAGGCCCTCCTTAAAGTCCGCCAATATTTGTTTAACCAGCATATCCATTGTCATCTTGAAGGACGCATGGTTTTCTTCTGTCACTGTTCACCCGCGTGATTTTTCAATCCTGTGTTCTTTGCCCAAGGTGCCACCTGGTCGACAGTGTTCTTGGAGCGAAGGTTATCGCATCGGGGTCTAGGGCAAGACGCAACTTGAATCCATGCATATTCGTCGCCAGGCTCAGTTTTTGCGGAGAAATTCACAGTTCGAAATCCACGCGTGCTATTTCGTTTCGTATCCTCGTGTCCCGGTGTATCTTGCTGCCTCACCTTTCGATGCTTGCTTGCCGTCGCTGCGTGTCTTTGTCCCTTCCTCAACTCATTTCCGAACGCTCATCGCGCTCCTCAGCTTCCGGAACCTTTCCGATGCCCGCCTCGCTACGAGTCAAAGCTGCTTGTTTCGACCTGAAAGCGGGCGAAAGACTTTTTTATGCGAACGGGTTGGGTAAATTCCTTGAAGCTAAGATATGCTTCCCAACAACTGGCAAAGTGAACAACCGTTCTCCGGTGCTTTGTGCTTTAAAGCTGAGATAAGCTAGCAAACTGAATCATCTTTCTCTGGTGCTTTCTCTGTCAAGCTGGGATGAGGTTTCCTACACGCGGTAAACTGAACAATCGCTATTTTGTTGCTTACTCCTTAAAGTTGAGATAAATTTCCCCATAGCAGGCCAGTCGAACAACCGCCCTATGGCTCTCTCTGCTTTAATTTAACAGAAACTTTTCACCAACTGGCAAACTGAACAACCGTCCTCTAGTACTTGCTTGCTGCATAAAGCTGAGATGAGCATCTCAAACCTCAACAACACGCACAGTCCACAACGACCTTTGATTGCTGTCTGCGCAAGAGCTGAGCTGAGTTTTCAGCAGTAGGCAAACTGAAACTTTCTGCTACAACCTAAAATAACCTTTTCAACAGCAGGCAAACTGAGAAACCATCCCCTGGTGCATAGAGCTGCGGTAAACTTTCCAATAACCGTAAGAATTCAAAATTGTCCTCTGGTGCTTTGTGCTAGCAGCTAAAATACTTCTCAACTACAGGAATTTTGAACTGCCTCCCTCCGGTTCTCTTTGCACGCAGGTTCGTGCTGATGCGATCGAGACGCTGCAAACACTTGTTGAACAACTCGGATCGAGGGATCTCCCAGTGGTTCTGCCCTACCTACCTGCGTTCGTGCAGTTCCTCACGAAGCTCGTGGCGGATCCAAACTTCAAGATCTCCTTGACCGCGTTACAGATCTTCGAGACCCTTGTCACCAGAGTTGGCGCGGAAGTGCAGCCTGGTATTTCAGTTGTTATGCCAACTTTGATCGGCAAGCTCGGTGACAACAAAATCGTCGTGAGACAGGCAACTATTAAGGTATGACGGATATGCGCACTTTCTTCGGAACTCGACTTTCTTTCCCTTGTCCTCGAACACGGGTGCAAGCTCATAAGCTCACAAGCCAGAAGCTGCTCGGCAATAAGTGCGGTGCACACTTCAGCTTGCAAAATGGTTTTCGGTCTGATCTGCCATACTCTCGCAGGTGCTCTACAAATTGATGGCCACGGTCAAACCGAGGCCCGTCCTTGAGGCTCTCACAGTGGGGATTGACCACGCAAATTTCAGGGTAAATCACCATATCTGATAACTTTCCAGAATGTGTATTACATCTCCGTCGACACATATATTCATGCCACTCTTTCCCTTCACCATGTATGACTGCCAAGATCCGTGCTACAAGTTGTGGTAACAGAGCCTTTTGCCTTTTAAGTAGAGGGTGCTTCGCAAGCAGAAAGCCCCCACAGCGAGCAAGCGTCGACAGGACAGCGCTTTGTGTGGCAAGCAGTTGGTGGCAGGCACAGATTTGGCACACCGTGCGTGTGGCACGTGGCAACGTCTGTTTGCAGTGGACTTGTGGCAGCAATCCCAGCTCTTTGCGTGCGTGGTGAGCAGAAGTAGGCAGACAGCTGCTTGTTGTGCAAAAGTGGGTGATGGCAAATATGTGCGCAAGCAAGGCTTGGCGCGGCAGACAGGTGGCGGTGGGTAAAGCTTGGCGCTATGGGTAGGTGTCGGCGGACAAAGCATGGCACAGTGGGCAGGTGGCGGTAGGCAAAGCTTGGCGCTATGGGCAGGTGGTGGCAGACAAAGCTTGGCGCTATCGTCAGGTGGCGGTAGCAGTTAAAGCTTGGCACTATGGGCAGGTGGCAGCAGCAGACAAAGCTTGGCGCTATGGTCAGGTGGCAATGGACATGTGTCAGGGCTGCACGTGCAACTGACTTGTAGAAGCACCCCAAGTGTTGTACATTTAACCGCTGATTTAACCCGGTTGAGCTGTGTCACCTTTGGATACTGCGCTCAAAACGTTTAATGATGCCTATGCGTAGACAGCCGTCCACCTGCACGGTGTCCCCGTTTTTGCGGGTCGACGATGTGATTACTGTTGGTACAGTGGGGGTGCACCTGGCACATCTCCACTCTGCCCAGCTGCTGTGAACCGGCCCCCGTGCAGCGCACCCTCAGATTCCCCGAGGTTGGGCGCGCGTTTCGCCGGTGCTGAGCAAGGCCCTCCGGTGTTGACCTAGCGTCTGCTGTTCTTCAGGTTCGGGAGGAGATAGTGAACCTGATCATTCTTGGGCTGCTCACCTTCAGCAAGAACGAGTTTGACATGCGCGCCCTGTTTGGCTCCCTCCTCGTCGCCCTGCACGGCTCCGACGAGCGGGTGCATACCATGGTCATCGAAGCCGTGGCTGTCATGCACAGCATTATCGGAAGCAAGATGATGGCATATTTAGAAAACGTGGATGACGTGCTGCATGGGCAGGTGGCAACCCTCGCACAACGTGAGCTTGATTTGGCAGCTCCCGGCAAATGGAATAGGGGGGTAGGAACAGGCACCGCCTGCCAGGCTGATAGGAAGCCGCACTGCACCGACGCCACACAGGCGCTGCCGTGCAGTCTCAACAGGCATGGCCTCCACGTGTTAATTATGGAAGCTTAACAATCCTCGCGGCCTGCGCATTTCATGCCAGGACCGGGATGGCCATCTACTCACTGCTGCCGCTGACATGGACCAGCCGCCTCTGACTCTCTTTTCATTGGTGTTGCTCGGCATCGATGCTTCGGTGCTGCTCCTCATCTCAAACTGGTCGCACGCCTCTGGGTTCTGAACCCCCCCTCCCTTGTATAGCCCCTTGAGGCGGTTTGCGGCCCGTCCTGAGGACTCCCGGGTTGCATGTCGCCAGATTCATGACCGGCTGTGTCAGCGAATGCTGCCCACCGTGAATGCGGAAGGGCTGGTGGAGCATGTCAACTTCCGGGCCGATTCCGCCGAGTCCGATTCCGCCACTCACGATAGCCATTCCCGGGTCCGCCACGGGAGGCGCCGATGGCAAGACAGCGAGCGGGGCGAAGACGCAGAGTTCATTCTCGGGTCCCCGGAGGGCGCGAGCCGGTCCGACCTCATGAAGCGCCGGCAGAACGTGTCGCCTCCGAGGTGACTCCCGGCGCGGAGCCCACTCCACGCTGCCGTCTGCGGAGCGGGAGAAAAGAAAGCATGCTACACCAGAAGCAGGGGGTTACGCGGGGGTTACCCCTACTTGCAGGAGCCGGCACCCCTGCACTGCAGATTGCGCTACAGAGGGTGGGCTTCGGAAGCCGAGGCATTCCAGGAGGGTTGGACTTTGTAAAGGGGGGCGCTCTGATGAATTTCGAAGGGGTCCCTTTGGGTAGGTCCGGTGTGGAGTGCCTGAGCAGCGCAGGTGAAAGGCATTTCTCAGAAGCGCAGAGATGTCCAGGGTGTGCAGTGCTGAGTGATGATCTGCCGGACCCTAAAGACTGTGCGGGCATCGATGAACGAAATAGCTGAGTGATGATCTGCCAGACCCTAAAGACTGTGCGGGCATCGGTGAACGAATCAGCTGAGTGATGATCTGCCGGACCCTAAAGACTGTGCGGGCATCGGTGAACGAATCAGCTGAGTGATGATCTGCCGGACCCTAAAGACTGTGCGGGCATCGGTGTTCGAATCAGCTGAGTGATGATCTGCCGGACCCTAAAAAACTGTGCGGGCATCGGCGAACGAATCAGCCGCTACTCTGCACAGCATCGGATTATACCAGGAGACATCACTCGAGCACACACAAATTGCTCCACTCGCCTTGCCTGGGCAAGACACCTCCTTTGAGCGCTCTCTCGATTTGAGCTTTGGCTCGTAGGATGCGCTTTAGCCCTGAAACAGATCTGTCATCCCGCCAGCGCAAGTGAGCAGATGCCGGTCGCTCTGGGAGGCCCACCTGCGTTTGACTCATTTGCCACCTCTGCCCAGCTTGCGCTCGGAGCCCTTCGCAGCCGCGTCCTCTCACAATAGAGTCGCGCCTCGCAGAATTGATGTTGGAAATCGTTCCGGTTTTGACGCACCGATCATCTCCTCTACGAAGAGCGAGCCCGTCACTGGGGCGGACCTGATGTACAACGCAGAGTTCGGTGCGCTCCCAAGAAGCACGTGGCGCTCCCAGGCAGCGCCTCCCAGCCTCAGGGCTCGAGCGTGGGCTCTGTCTCTCTCCCCCTCTAACTGTGCTGACAGCAGTGCAGCCTGCAGTGACGGCGGGAGCAGAACAGCTCTTGCCATGCCCGGCTCTCGGAGCACTTCCTGCCAGTCTCGCCCAGTGCGGACTCGCCATCGCTCCATCTAGCCCCCTTCCTTGCGGTAGCTTCCTCCCTAGCCTCGTGATGATTGGTCAGCCTCTTCAAGATCTGCAGGGCGCTCCTTTGCCTGCTGCAGCTGTGCGGGCGCCTTGCCGGCCGGGACCCCTGACCTAAGTGCGCCTGGTTTCAGGGGAGGACCCGGGCCCCGTCACCACCGGCCGTTACCAGCAGCCGAGTCCCGGCACCTTAAGGGTGAGATGCGCCCAGACACATGCTGCACATGTTTTGGGCATCCTTCGTGCCGGGTTTGATCGGGACATCCCGGTGTTGGACGAGGCCGGCGACAGTCCCAGAGGAGGGGGGCCTGGAACCCAGCTCTGGTAAATCGCGGGGTGGGCGGATTTCCTGCAACGAATCGCATCCAAGCGCGGCTCCGCGAAGGGGCGGCCTGCGAGCGCTCTCTGCGTCGCCTGCGTGAGGAGGGCAGCGGTGAGGCGGAGGCCGCTGCCAGGCCCACGCCGCGGTTCCCAAGTTGCGGTTGCAAGGGCGCTGCTTGGATGTGAAGAGATAGATATGGGTGAGCTTGGCGGAGGCGCTCGCGGCACTGTCTGGCGTGAAGAGATAGATATGGGTGAGCTTGGCGGAGGCGCTCGTGGCACTGTCTGGCGTGAAGAGATAGATATGGGTGAGCGTGGCGGAGGCGCTGGTGGCACTGTCTGGCGTGAAGAGATAGATATGGGTGAGCTTGGCGGAGGCGCTCGCGGCACTATCTGGCGTGAAGGGTGTGCAAGTTGCCGAAATTTGTATGGACTGGTGCAAATTTAAGACGAGGCTACGCCACCGGTGGGGCGGGCGGGTGCGCAGACCTTCCCTTCCTCGGGGAGCCTCAAGGACGAGGACCCCGGCGAAAAGCCCCCCTGGCCGTGCGCCTCTCCCAGGTGCTCTCGACAGCGCCCAGCCTTGCGCTTTCTCTCCGTGTGCCCCCCCCTTCCCCCTCCTTCCTCGCCGGTCGTCCCGCTGGCACCCTTTCTCACGACCCATCCCACTTCCTCGCTTGTTGCCCCGCTGGCACCCTTTCTCACGACCCATCCCACTCACCTCTCATCGGCCCTCCAGAGCTCTCCTCACCCCCTGACCCTGACTTCCATCGCTCCTTCATTACCTCCTCTCACTATTCATCCCAGCCCCCTCTCTCGTTGCCGTCCGACATCCAGGTTTTGTGGCCAGCCTGCATTCAGTGGCGGGGAGTAGACAAGGTCTCAAGGGCGCCTCTGATCGCCAGGCTCGGTGCCAGGCCTCCGACAGCGGTGTCTGGATTCAAAGGGGCCGATCTCAGGCTAAGGGGTGAGTGGGGTTGCAGCGGGAGATCATCGAGGAGGCGCGGCACGTCCTCTTCGCTCAGCAGTCGGCGCAGCCCCCAACAGACCCCCATGATGCCCCCCTGTTCGACCCATTCCCCCGTGCCGACTCGCTCCGTTCCCCGGTTACAGCTCGTCGCTCCAGCAGCCACACCCCTCCGGAGGCCACGGCCAGCCACGTTGCCGAGGCTAACGAGAAGGTGAGACCGCCGTGCTACCCACTGCCCTGACATCGAAGACACGAACCTGCTCGGCTTGCAGGCCGCAGTGCTTCGAAGGCACATCCGCCGCCCTCTGCCTGGGGCGCCACGTGTCGTTGCCCTGCTCGTACGCAGGCACCTGAAGAGCAACCCCGCTGTACATGATCGGGGGGACCGGGGTGCTTGCCAGGTGGCGCTGTGGCTGCCTCCCTCGCCCGGGATTCAGCAGCGCCTCACGCCGCCAGAGGCGCAGGATCCACTGGGCTTGGGCCATAGCAGGAAGGCAGGATCCGGAGCAGAGGCGGCGCGCCCCTCCGACCTGAGCTACTCCTCCTCGTCGAGTAGCAGCGAGGAGGATGACGAAGAGCCCGCCGGCCTCAGCCCCTCACTGCCCTTCACGGGTGGGGAGCTCCTGGAGCGCAGCCACTCCGTGACGAGTGTGGTGTCCGCGCCCGCCTCCGCGCAGCAGTTAAACCTCGTCGGGAACCCTGCGCTGCCGCGCTCCATCTCCGACAACACGCAGGGCCGCCCGCCGCAGTCCAACATCGGTAGCAAGCTGAACTTGCTGAAGAAGCGGAACAAGGAGCGGGTCGAGGAGCGCCGCGCCTTCAGGTGCGGGCAGCGCTGCGCCCTCCGTCGGCGCTGCACGGCGCGAGTATCGCGCACTTCACACATGGCACGCACCCTAGCCTCCAAGGCTGAAGAGTTTTGGAATTCAGAGACCTAGGCTCGGCGCGGGCAGCAACTGACCTCTCAGGCCCGAGTTGAAATACTCGGACCCGCGAGGCAAATGCCGCGAAGTACGTCCAATCCCGCGACTCCGCGCACCCCAGGGTCGCAGCAGATGACGGAATATCCCGGAAGTTCTGACACTTCAACAAATCTCACTCTGAATGGGCGAAGGTGGTGGAACTGCCGCAACGATCCGCGCCGTGATTCGCGGGAATGATCTTTTGGGCCTCAGGCTCAGGCCAAGGCCTTGTAGAAGCAGGTGTCTGGGCACAAAGCTGATGCAAGGAGAGCCTGCACCGATAGCTACCCCACGAGGCTCCTACGGTCTCCCTTCACCCTGCAGCGGTCGCCACATTTCAACACTACTCCAACACTGATTTGGCTGCTATGCATGCGGCAGTCTATGCTGACGTGGCAGTGTTCTGTTTGTGGAATGTGTGGCGCCGCCTCATGGGACTGGCGGAATGATTGCAAGGTTTATGGGGTAATGGGAGGGGTGCGCAGCGCAAACTCCACCCTTCAGCGTGTTCAAAGTGACCAAAGCATAGGGGGGGATGTTGCCAACGACGCTGCTGCTGCCACCTGCCTCACCACATGCGCAGTCGGCACCGCAAGCCAGGTGGAGGATAGGCAGCTGGCGTCCCTGATGCCCGCCCGCCGCGCCCAGGTGCCTACCCACCATCCCTTTACTTCCTCTCTCTCCCCTGGGCGGAGGAGTCAGAGGTATGAGCATCCCGCCTTCTGGCGCTCAGGGTGCGGGTGTACATGCTTGCGAGCACTTCCGATTGGTAGAGCTGATCAGGCGGGAGTCTCTCTCCCCTCCTCTCATGTGCCCCTGACATCCAAGAATGCTGGAATCTCTGATGAGTTCCGTGAGGAGCTCCCCGGATTGATCGTGCGGCCCTTGATCCTTTGTGCAGCCCACAAGAGCAGTGGTCATTTTCTCCAGACCTCGCGCCCGACAGGCTGAGATGGCCCTCGACGGGATCTGCCACTGCTCGGGAGTTGGTGAGGGGTTCGGAACGTGGAGCCTTGCTTGTGATTTTGCCTCAGAGCGCAGTTTGGGGCGTGGGATGGGGGCTTGGGCGTGGTGACAGCCGGTCCCGACGAAGGTGGCTGCGGCGCGGCGTGCGGGGGTCGGTGCGAGGCCGTCGGCGGTGGAGGTGAGAGACGGCGAGCAAGGCGATGAGGGGGCCTGGGAGCGGCACTTTGCCCCTGGGGGCGTCAGCACTCCGAAGAGCTTCGTGGTGCAAATAGCTCCCCCCTTGCCAATTTCTCCCATTCCTGGACCCTGGTACCTTTGCGCAGCGAAGCCGGGTGATCCAACCGCTCTGGGCTCGCGGGCGTGTGGATCTAATGGCCTTTGATGTGCACCTCGGCTCCAATTGGATGCGATCATTGCTCGGACAGGGTGGCATGCACCGCTCCAAGCCCCCGCGGTCCCAGAGGCGGGGAAACATCAACTTGTGCTGATTTACATCCGACGGAAGGCCCTCAATCCTCCCCCCGCCACCCCCGCTTCTAAGCAGGCCTCGACATCAGTGCCGAGTCCAACATGGCGGAGGTGTTGGGTGGGTGGTGAGCGGGGGGGGCTCACTCAGGGAGAACGCGCCACCCAATCTCGCAAAGAGCCCCCGCCTGTGTTGTCACGCACGGTGCGCCTCTCCCCACTGCCCCCCGGGACCCCCAGGAGAGGAGGGGCCTGCAGCAGAAGGGACCTCTGGGTGCAAATCCGTGAGAGAGAGGCACAAGTTGCCCCCTTTGCTGCCCCCTCTGCTGCCCCAAGTTGGCCGCCTGAGAGGCAGAGGGCGCCTCACGCAGCGCTCCCTGAAGCCCTCTCTCACTCTCCCCTATTCAGTGGCACTCGATGGCGTGTTCACAGGACGCCCAACACTGTGATGGGATGCCTCCAATCTCGGGGGCCGTGGGGAGGGCCCTGGCTGAGGGGCGGCATGGGGAGGGTATGGTGTGTTGGGCATCTGTGGCAGGAGTCTGTGGCAAACAAAGTGGCGCAGCAGGAGGTGGCGCAGCACGAGCTGGCTCCAGTAATAGGCAACGCAGAGGCGGAGCTGCCGGTGTGCCTGCGAACCCTGGTGCAGGAGGCACAGGCCAAGCCCAAGGAGATCGACTGGGAGAGGCAGAACGACGCCCTGCACACCATGCGCCGCCTCTTGTACCACCACACCGAGGTGCCAAGCCCCCTTCTTACCCACCACGCCTTGCCCACCAATGTATCTTGGCTTCCCCTGGCGCCCCCTGCCCTGAAATCGCCTTCCCTCCTGGATGACCCCCTGCACTGCACTGCACTGATGCTGTGCGCGCTTTAAGCGGGAACGCGCCAATTTGGGGTTAGTGGTGTGGGCCAGACTGATATCCGTCTCTCTCTCTCTCTCTCTTAGGACGGTGCTGCTTGGGCTGTGCGGAGCGCGTCCTGCAAGTGAGCTCAGGGCGTGAGATGGGATCTGACGGTGCGGATGTGCCCCCGGGAGCTGGGGGCGTCTGCAGACGGTGCGGCCGCAGCTCCACGCGTGCATCCTCGCGGTGGTTCCGGCAGTGGACAATCTGCGCTCAAGCGTCGCGAAGCGGGGCATGGTGGTCATCTCCGAGATGTTCCTCACCTTCAAGAGCGTCATGGCCGCCGAGCTGGTGCGTCCGACGCCCCGGCGTTGCCCCTCCCTGTCTCGCGCGCCGCTCCGGCTCTCCCGGGCGGAACGTGGTGTTGCTGCCACAGGGCGAGGGGGGTCTTCGGGCGCGGATGTCCGCAATGCCCGCCCTCCTCCGGCGAGGGGGGTCTTCGGGCGCGGATGTCCGCAATACCCGCCCTCCTCCGCCTCCCTTGGAGCCCTTCTACCTTGGGGGGAGGAGCACGCGGCGGGCGATGATGGTGTGATTGGTGCTGGATGCGGCCTGTCGCGCAGGAGTATCTGGTGCCAATGCTTGTCAAGAGAAGCGGAGCAGCCGACTTCCTGTCTGCTGCGGTGCGGCTTCAGCCAGCGACTCTTTGGGGGGGGGGGCAGGGGGCCTGATTGGAATGAGCTTCCTGGGGAATGCCCCTCGGGACCGCAAGCCCTCCACCCCTCGTAATCGACCCGGTGGCCAGACATACGCCAGCACTCCGCCCTGTAGAGGGAAGCCTCCAGGGATGTCCCTGGAGTGCTCTCTCCGTCCAAGTCCATGTTGCCATGCGGCAGTGCCACGTAGTCTCTCTTCACATAGTACCTTGAAACAGGAAGGTGCCTTCGGTGACGGCTGGCATCTCGCACCTGGCAGTGACACCAGCCGGGATCGGGGCATGCCAAGCTGTTGTGGCGATGCGCATGAGCACACCGATCTGCATGCAGTAGTGCCTCTCTACGTAGCAGTGGACGCGAGCAGTGGGCGCGTTGGGAAAAGCCTCGTCGCTGGAGGCATACTCGCCCACCCCGGAGGGCTGTCATTGGTCGCTGCTCCCACAATGTTCATGCCCAGCTGTGCGGCGTGTTGCGCGAGGGCAGCGTGTCCCCTGGATGCCCAGCAGTGCGGCGTGTTGCGCGAGGGCAGGGTGTCCCCTGGATGCCCAGCTGTGCGGCGTGTTGCGCGAGGGCAGCGTGTCCCCTGGATGCCCAGGATGCTCAGCGCACGCGGGGTGGCTTTCGGGTATAGGCGGACAAGGCGCTGGCGGACATGGTGGAGAACACGCCAGACACGCGGGTGCTCCCGGCGCTCCTGGCCCTGGCCAGCCACAAGAACGCCGCATGCCGAGGGAAGGTGGCGCTGCACGTGGATGGCTGCCTGGCGGCGGCGGCGGCCACGAGGGTGTTTGCTGGGGCCCCTGGCCGTGACCTGATGGAGCGCACCTTCACCACGTGTGTCGCCTTCTTGGAGGAAGGTTCGAGCGACACGCGGTGCTACGCCAAGCGCATTATCTGGCACCTTCACGAGCTCACCTCCTCGAGCGGCGACTTCGACCGCCTGCTCCATCGCATCTCCAACCAGGCCAAGGCCAAGATGGTGGCCTCCCCCACACCTCCCGCGCCTCTACTCCCTCCTTCGATGCACTCCGCTCCCTCTGTCCAGTTAGCGCAGTGGCCGCACAAGCCCCATCCTCGAACCTCCCTATGTCCCTGCGGTTTGCCCTCCTCCTGTGTTTCAACCCCGACTCTACAGGGTGCCCCACGACGCTCCTGTGGGACCAAGCGCAGCTCTCCCGCGCCCTCCGCGAGTCACCCCCCCGCCCCTTCCGCGAGTCACCCCCGCCCCCGCGCCTTCTCGAGTCACCCCCTCGCGCGCCCCTGTGGAGCGTCCACCCAAGCGCGGGCTGAGGCGCGCGGTGCGGTGCAGGTGAAGACCATTCTCGACGCCAGCGGACCTCCCGAGCTGCCGCAGCCGAAGGTATGGATCGGCTTCCCATGCTTAGGTGCACCTTGCTCCTGCTGGCGCTGCCCCGGCTGCTTGTGCCGAGAGCTGCCTAGCTACGGGTGGTGCTGCTTTTCAGCCTGAGCGTGGGGCGCACGGAAATGCCTATTCACCCTCCGTTGTGCGGCGGATGCAGTCTTTGACCCTTGATGCCAAGTGCATGCAATCTCCGCATCATCATTGTCACCTGCACCTGCTGATGCCCTGCTACGGGCACCCCTCATGGGTGGATACAGGAGGGTGAGGGTCATTGAATCAGCCCCTTCTCGTGGGCGCAGAAGAGCGCACCGCGTCATCGTATGACGTTCCCAAACTGTGAGCGGCAGAGGCGGTGTCACTGCAGTGCTGGTGACGGGCCGAGAAGGCGCCAGCCGGGGGCTTGAGCGGAGTGTGTTGTTGTGAGGCGTGGAGCTGGGAGGGGTGTGGGGTGCAGCGTCCGCCACCATCCCGGCAGCCGGTGTCGCGACTGTGCACTGCGGTGCCGGTCACCCGTGGCGCGGAGGGGAGTGCGGGGCTGGGCCGAGGGGTGCGCATGGAAGCCGGCAGCGTGCCGCCCACCGCGCATGGCGGACTGCGAGTGGGGCCGGAAGGGGAGGGGCTGCCGGGGGTTGGGGAGGGGGTGGTGAGTGTGGCGGTCTCGCGTGCGGCCTCGCGCGCAGGGCCGCCCCAGGCCGGGGGCGGGGAGCCCAAGGGCTGGGCAAGAACGGGGCGGGTGGGGTGGCAAGCATGCTGGCGGAGGCCCCCCCAGAAATGGAGGCCCTCCCGGGAATCCTGGACAAGCTTACCAGCAAGGACTGGCGGGAGAGGAGCAACGGTCTCAAGCAGCTAGAGGAGGCGGTGCGGCACGCCTGCTCCACACCCCCTCGTGGAGTCTGCTGAGTCAGTGTCTTTCCAGATGTTGGAAAGGAAACTGAAGAGGCTTCGATGGCTATTTCGGAGGTCATCGTGAAGGTCAGATCGGGCGCTTGAACATAGATTTTAAGACTTAGGCCCGTCCTATACTGGGCGTTGAGTTCCGTTTGAGTTCGTACAAGTAGCCGGCGACGGGAGATAGAGTGAAGTATCGATTTGGGGCGAAGGTCTGAAATCTGTGCCAAGTTGGGCGTCAGATTTGAGCTGAGCAGATCTTGCGGTGAGATGTTTTTAAGAACAGAATAATTTCGTTGGGATTATGTCCGACCCTTCACGTTTTCTGGCGCTCCAGCGAAATCTCTGAACTGTACGCGGTGAGGATACGCAGGTTTCATCGCACGCTTGAAAAAAACTGAAATCGTTTACACAACTCAAACTCGACTCAAACTCGAGCTCAAGGCAAACTTCCGGGGAATCCGAGATCAGCGACCTCCAGACTTCAGGAACTCGTTTCGGGAGTTTTGGTTTGCCAGTATTCGGACGATTTGGGGGAGAAATAGGGAAACGTTCTTCATCTTTCGCCGGAAGTATCAGCCAATCAAATTTCTGCAATCAAAATTACAAAAAATCAAGCGATGTTACCGTAGCCAGGGGAGCGCGCGGTGCTCGGAGGAGGGGAGGGGGATCAGGAGTGACCGGGGGTGGCGGAAACGGGAGGGCACTGGAGTAGGTGATCGAGTGCCCCTGCCTTCCGGAGGGGCAGCTGGTGAGCATGTTTGACCACCTCCTGGAGCGCCTGAACGATGGCAACATCAAGGTGAACGTGCAGGGCCTCAACACACTGACCAAGATCTTCCCTGCCCTCGGCGAATCCGTGTGCATCTCTCTCAACACCCTGGTCCCTGCCCTGGCGGCCAACCTAGGTACGCGCCGCAGTTGCCCAGCATGACCGGCGTGCCCGCTGCCCGCAGCTGCTCGGCAGGCGCCCAAGGCTGACTTCCACTCTCGACACGTCAGAGGCGCTTGGACTGGGCAATGAAAGGGCTTGCTTGAGCAGAAATATCGCTTCGTGCCCCCAGCTGCCTGCTGGGCACCTGCTCCCTCTGCCCTCTCGGACCGGAGGGCTCCCTGTTAGCTCGTATTCCCTTCTCTCCACGTGAGGCGTCTTCCGCGCTGCCTGCCCCTTTTTACCCGCCGTTCTGTGATGCAGGATCCACCAACGAGAAGATCAGGAGCTCCGCGAACGAGACGATGATTGCGCTCATCAGCAGCCTAGAACCCTCATTGCTCGTAGCGGTGCGACCCTGCCTCGGGAAAAGATGGTGCGGCCAGCAGAGATGAGCGCGCAGGCCGTCTGCGGGTTGCCTCCTCTTGCGCCACGCCGCCAGCTTCACGAAGGGGCCTCCAGGGACGAGCCCCCCGTGCCGGGATGGCGTCAGCGTGCCACGTATAGTAGGCCGGTTGCCCCATGTTCGCCAGAGAACATGGAAGGGTGCGTTCCCTCTGAGCCTGCTGCTCCTGGGAGCCTGCTCCTGCCTCGCCAAGGGAAGCTGCTCAGGCTTCACCAGGCCTGTGCGCTTGTCTGTGCTGTGAGAATGCCCCCTCTGGCGTGGTGTGTGCACGAGAGGATCGCTGTGGTGCCCTGAATTTGCGCCAAGGATGCAATGAGATGAGCTGAGACGATGGGGCGTGTTGATCTGAGTGCTTCAGAACTTCTCCCGCTGTGTGAGTCACGGCAGCCTGCGCACCAAGCCCGTGATGCTCGAGAAGCTCGCAGCCATATCCTCTGAGGTGTGTTACGCCCCGATGGGCGTATCCCTTGCATCCTGCTCTGGACCTCAGTTGTGTCGGTTGTGACCACGGGAGATGGTGAATTGACAGATGAAGAGATGGATAGTTTTCCTTGGGGAGGCACATGCCTCGGGTTTAGGGTGGGGCAGGCGCGCTTCATGAGTTGCCCGAGGGAGCCCACGTGGTGACGCGGGTGCATGGTAGGTGTATACACTGCGGCCGCACCTGGTCGTGAAGCATGTGCTGCCGACAGCGTTCACCATGCTCAACGAGACGAAGGGCGAGATCCGCACTGCCAACAACAGGTTTGCCCTAATGCACCCTCGCTCTCTCTGTGGAGCGTCTTTTGCAACTCCGGGATCACGCGTGTTTGGAGTAGCGCTGTTCAAGGCGGAACCTGACCATGCATGTAGTGCATAGCATGCCGAGAGTTAAAGTGGCGTCTTGGGAGAGTGCTACAGGCTATTGAGCACACTGCAGGATGTCATGGGCCCAGCTCTGCTTGAGCATGCCAGTAGCCTGTCCAAGCCACAGATCCAACGGCTGCAGCAGTGCCTCAATGAAGTGAAGAGTCACTAATCCAACAGTTTTGTAGGTGATCAGAGTTCACTACTGCGTCTTGCAGCAGATGACTTATCTAATGCCATTGCTAATCGGCTGCGCTTTCTAAGTTAAGCATGTGGAAATGTGATTAAGCATGTGGAAATGTAGACTAATTAAGCATGTGGAAATGTAATTAAGCATGTGGAAAGCTGCAAGTGAAGATGTGGGCTGACAGCAGGAAGCACTGCATGCCTTGCATTTGTAAACTTCAATTAATTGGATTTCACGGTGCTTTCCGAGAGCAGAAGTTCTGCATGCACACGTTGTGAACACATTTTTTGTTAGTTGGTTACCGGTAGTTTCGACTGGTATCACAGTGACAGCCAAGGTTCTCCACGAATGAGACCAAGGCTTCCCATATGCAATCCACAACTTGATCTTGCACATATAGAAACAAGCTGTGAAGTGGACAGGCATGCACACGTATGCGGCGCTTATGTTGTTTGGTGCCTGGGTATGTGGCGAGTACCAGGTCGTAGGTGTCTCAACAGTCTGGGTAGTAGTTCGTTATGGATTGTAACATGGATAATAAAGTCGTACATATAGCTAACACTGGACAAAGGTCTTGGTTATGGTACTCGACAACTTGATGATATCTTTCAGTCGGGCTTCACAATTGAGAATTTTGGAACGACCTGTATAGTACTCGTTATATATACTTACAAACATGCTAAGATGAGAACTGGAGACTATCATTGTTGTAACCGTGCAGATATGCCAAAAAGAGGCTACCCAATTTTTATTTTCCATTATTGTGTGCGAAACCACTACTTTGTTTCCAATTCCAGAATCACTGAGTGCTGCGAGTTCTTATCTCTGCGCGACGGAGATTTGCATCGTAATTTGATAAATGTGGATCTAATTTAAATTTATTGTTAAATATTTCTTTGTTTAATTGTTGTTGAGCCGTACTCAATATTCTATGTTCATACCCACCAGGGTGATTAAAATCTGGTTGGAAATTTCTTGATCCTAAATAAGAAGAAATGTCAACAATATATATGCCTTTTCTCTTAATTCATTTGAAAATGTTTGAGTTACTTGTGATGGTTGAAGTTCGGCTAATTGTTTGAACAAATTGTTTAATTGAAATTTGCATTCGTGTTTCACTTTTCGGTTTTTACCTTCGTTTGTATTATAAAAGTCTTTTTCATTTTGGAAAGTCATTCTTTGGTAAGTGTATGGTTTAGTTTTAGGCTTGGAAAGTATTTCATATTTATAATTACAGAAGTCGTTTATTTTGGGAAGGAAGTTTCGAACATATATGTATTTTCATATTTACTATATAAATTACGCAAAAAAGTATTTTCAGACATCGAAAAGCGTTTGCTATCTGTAGGCATAAAAATAATGTGGAAAACTCGTTTTGCAATAAGTACACTTTTTCGTAGTGATGTGCAATATGTGCAATGGTATTTAAATCGAGTTAATCCCTATAAAACCCTAAGATATCTGTCATTAAATTATGTCATATATGTCAAGTCACGCAAGAAAATATACAATACACGGTAACACAACAACTGATGTATTATATATACTGTGCACACACGCACACACACACACATACTTGAGTGTAGTATGTGCAACCACAACCTTCACAATGATTGTTGAACGGCGGTTGACATCCGCATCATGCACCCGATGCACACCCATCCTTATCGTATGCTTGCGTACACGTCATTCCTTGGGCAGCACAAAACGTAGTACAAGTTTCAGAGTTAGTTGTTGCGAAAACTTTGCAACTAAGTGGCGTTTCTTTACATATTTCGTTTACATATTTGACACGCCCATAAACAACGCACAAATTGAGACGGTTGGCGTCATAGTGGGCTCCATCGTAGGCGAAATAACTGTCGGAGAGAAGGTATCAACACAAAACTCTCCAACATACCCATCCTTGCAAACACACACCCAACGTGTCCCATTAAAGTGTAGCTTGTCCTCACCGGGTTCTTCACAAGTAGGTGGCTGCAATATCAAACTGCCATTCGCAGGAGAAACTTCCCGCAGTGCTTGCACCAGTGCTAACACTTCAATCTGAGTCTCCCCTTGCAAACTGTTTCGGGTTAAGTTCAAATTATCCGTACACTGTTCAACTCATCGCGTGTACTCACAAGACTCGTGCAATCCTACGCATCGCACATCGTTGCCGTCCAAATCATAAAGCAATCACACTGGCGTCCTGTACCTACACCACGTTGAGAATATTCCTCAATGGTACACAAACTTCGACCATCAACCGAGCACGCATCGACAGCTTCTTCATATGACACCTCCAAGGGAAAACAAGATCCCTCATAATCCAAAGCGGTGCCAGAAGACCCATCGTATGTGCAACACCGAGCAGCAGCCCGATCTACGTGTATACTAGGGCAAGCTGTGTACAAGGTAGTGAAACGTCCGGTGTATGTTTGCGTACTTGAAGACATTATTGAACACTGATGACTAGGGGGAAGAGCCAACGCTGGCATTCGATGAATCGGTCCCAAGGTAGGAGCGAATGTCGGACCTATCTCACAAGAATCCCCACTATATCCATTTCTGCAAACACACTCCCAGTGAGTCCCACTGAAGTGCAACTTGTCCCCACTAGGTTCCTCACACGAGGGTGGCTGCAGTATCAAACTGTCATTCGCAGGAGAAACTTCCCGCAGTGTGCACACAAGAGCTAATACCTCACTCCCAATCTCTTGTAAACTGGTTCGAGTTAAGTTTAAAATATCTAGAGCACTCCGTAACTCATCGCGTGTACTCTTTAACTCACCGCGTGCACTCTGCAGTTCACTAACAGCACTCCGATGCTCCCTCTCAGTTACCACTTTCTCGCCGGCGACGTAAAGCCCATCACTGTAAGTCACCGTGAGTGTTTCCTTTAATCCGGTGTCAGGAGTGTTCGTGAATACTCGAAAACCATTCTTAGCCGCCACCACACTCGAAAGATACGGGTCGTCGTCAGCGCTAGGCCCGCTAGTCATAACAAAGTCTCTGGAAACATACTGGCACTGCTCATCCACAATCCACGACAGAAACTACTGCAGTTTCAACAAATACAAACAAAACTGCCAAGTATGTACGCGCCATTCCTTGCAGGCGTCTGAGCCAAGTTTTCGGATGAAACAAAGAAAACGACGTCTTCGTCAAGAGTTTAAAGAATACTTTTACCAAAGTGGCCTGAATACTTCTACCAAAATGGACTTCAGAAATTGCCAACAAAAAGATGTCAAAAATGTATAAAAATACTAAATTTGGGTGAAATAAATAACCGATCGTATTAACGTGCAAGAACCTGCGATAGCATGGTCGTGTCAACAACCACGGAATAGCTCGCGGGTAGACGTTGCTGCCCTAGTCCCGCGCTGCTAACCCTGCTACCCTTTCCAAAATTCAGAAGCAAGGATGGTGCAAATATATCATGATCTGGATGATTTACTGCACCGCAGCGGGAGGTCGGTGCAGTGGGGGGGGAATGTGTACTCGGTGTTAGAGCAGGGCAATATGTGATGCCCTTGGCGGATGATGCATTAAACATCAACTCTGGCTTACCACAACGCACCTACCTTGGATGAGGCATCCATATACCATTATAACGGGTGACTTTCCTCGCGCGCACGCTCAGGTAGGCTGACTTACGACCGGGCGGACGAGGCGGAAAAGCACGAGATTCATTGATTTTTCAGCAGAGTTGAATATAAACGATTCCGCAATGGATGATCAGACATTTGCGGGGCACTCACACAATGTTATATGCATATTGTATACAGCATGCATGGGGTGAGCAAGCAGCAGCAAGGTTCGAGGTGGAGCGTGTTAATGTCAAACAGTAGAAACGTTAGCTACCCACAGAGAAGCAAGTGCACACTCTCCAGCATACATTCGCGAATGTATACATCAACGGATGAATTATATGCGTAAGTTAAGTGGTTTACCATACAACAACAAACCGCCTTCTCAACTTGGGCCCATACGAAGACACTGCGCGCGGTGTCTCCGTGTGTGTGGTGGTAAGCGAGAGTGAATAATAATACGTAGATACGACAGTACCATCCTCGGTACCGAATAGTAAAATAGGTGGTTATTAGAGGTCATGTGCAGTCAGTAGCGAGAGCAGTACATTTTCACAGGATCGTGTGCGAGCAGGCATGTGTGACATACACCACACACCCAAACCACACTATTATAACAGTAGACCAAAATATGGCCGAATGTGGTATGTCCCCTTGTCAGAATATACGAGGGGGTTTATAAGAAATGAATAATAAGGGGGAGTTAATACAAAATATCGATATAACCACTTTCAAGGAAATGCGCGATTTCGCGTGATGTTACTCGGACTAAGGTGTCTGGTCGTACGTGGGAGGCATAGGAGCAGCACAGCACGATATTTTGGCGGATTCGAATCCGATTTTTTATGTGCCTGAATATGATGCTTAGCTGTATAAGCGATCTCCGTGTCGTTCGCGTTTCCCACTCATTGCCAATTAGAAAGTAGGTTTTGGAAGACAGTGCGAATACATCATGTTCACGACGAACCGTCCTGCACCTGCATGCCTGCCGTGAACACGATGCAGAGCTTCCGCGGGCGGTTTGTTCATTACGGATGCTCCAGCGTCTAAGTTCTCCTTCTGTCGTGTAAACGCATATCGTATAATACTATAATTATGTTAGCATCCGCCTGCAGGGTTTCCCTTATATTGGTAACTTTGTTTACTCCCTATCCTTGCGCTCTCTCGTAGGTTGCTGGTCGTCAGTCCAGATCTGCTATTTTATTAAGGCATCGTAATGAGAAACATGTTGCAGCATGTTTCTCATTATACCTGCCTATGCACGTGCAACACGTCTTTTCGAGGTTATGGGCGGTAGCAGTCGCTTCTGAAGTTGAAGGGGATCAACATTGGAAGCGTCAATTGCGCGAAGTTCTCCCCTTCGCTGGATTTGTGATCATTATACCATCGGGGATGGTTGATATCAGTGATATTCTCAGCGCCTGGGGTACCGCTTTTTGGTTGTGTTCTCACGTGTGACGTATCATACACGTGTGCCATATCACAAGCGAAGGGGAGAACTGCCCTGATTTTTTACCGAGTTGACGTCAACGCACTTTCCAACATTCAGAAAAGTTGCAATAAGCGAACAAAGCTAAGCGGGATCTAACGATCACCATTTCGGAAACGATTTCCCCGATTTCTCGTGCGTCCATGCTATTTTCAATGCTATCTGTGTCGCTTTTTAAGATGGGTACCATTCCCATCGAATTCTACAGTGGCAGATAAATGTAAATTCCTTCAAGGAGCTTCCGATGATAGCGGGGGGCAGCAGCAGCAGCAATCTCCCCCGGACGTGCCTCTGCCTCGGGGGGATACCGAGCCCGCCGCTCCCGCCAGCCCAATCGCGCCGCCAGCGTACCACGCCCGCGTTACCTCCCCAGCGTATACCGCGTCAGCGTACCGCGCCGCGCACGCAGGGCGGTAGAGCGGGAGTGTCCTAACACGATACCATATACGGTGTAGTCAGCAAGGGGGGTGCGAGATGCGGGTGTTCCACACTATCGCCTTACATGCGATGCGCCGCAGGTACGATTTTTTCAATATTACCACCTTTTTCGTTGAACTGTGGGGTTATTACGGGTCAAGGGCGTGTGTTCTCCTCCCCCCCTAGGACTTGCATTCTGCCTCTGGGGGGTTCGGATCCTCCCCCTAGGACTTGCATTCTGCCTCTGGGGGGTTCCGACCCCCCACCCTAGGACTTGCGTTCTGCCTCTAGGGGGTACGGACCCCCCCCGAAAGTCACAGAACCGCTGCTGCACCCCCACCCCCGCTATCAATCCTCGGAAGCTCAAGTCAGCCTGAACCATTTGCGGGGTACCCACATTATGCTTGGTGTACATACAAATTTGGAATTACCAGAAATAAGGCCGCTTGCTATGTTTGCTATTTCTTATTTACAGCTTTCTATCCTGTTCGTTCCGTTCCATTCCCATTTTCATTCCACAAGCCGACCCGAGCTTCTTTGGTCATGGTATACTGGGCGCTGTATGCCTATACTCAACACGAAATCAGGCGTACGTCTGCCATGAACCGGCATTGGTCAGTCTTCTGGTGTATACTGGTATGTATGCAACAGTGATGTGATAGCACACATGCTGCTTGCTTAGCGCTTGCTTCATCGCGAATTTAACATGCAAGCTACCTTTTTCGTCTTTTCCGGCACATTCTTCCACAGGTAAAGATCTTTGCAGCTCTCTCTTTAATCGGAGACGTTGTAATGGTCGTTTGTCCTGGAATTTGTGGTGCATAAATCCGATTTTTTGCCTGCCAATGGGATTGGCGTATACGATGCACGCAGTCTTGAAGGCAAGCCGGCCAACTCAGTATCCGGTGTGCCCTGCGCGCCCTCGTGCAACAAGCCAGGTCGAGACAAATTGTCCCGTCTGCTGTTCAACGAAGCCCTGGCACAGTCAACCAGAATCGATCTGAAAGCCATCGTGCACTCACGCAGATCCAGTCAAATCGTCCGGTCTGCGTCGCAAGCCCTCATGCACTGCAACTGCAAATGGCAGTTGCCGCAAATCATTGGTAATCGGAATTTCGAGGCGTGCGTCTGTCAGTCCGGAAGCCGCAGCGCGAATTATGATAGGTGTAGGACTGCTCTGACCTGGGTTATCATCTGCAGCCACACGCACCCGCGCGTGCTCCCGGTCGATTTGGAGCATGCGTCGACGATGCCACAACGGCGATGCCGTATCTATTGCACTCCGCACAAACGCGCGTGCTAAGCCGTGGTATGTCGGATGCCACGTGGCACCTGCTGGAACGTGGCTAGCAGGCGAGCCACTGTGAGTACCCGAGATGTACGCAACCTGTGGCCCAGCCGCCCCCTCCGCCGGCTCGAGGGAGAAAGTCACATTGTGTGAAGCGTTCTGCACGAGGCGTCCAGCGGCATCCACCACCTCTGCCCTGATCAGCGCCGTGTCCTGTCCGTCCGCCACCAATGCTGACCCGGTGCCGGTAGCCTGAGACGGGGCGTCCAGCACTAGGCGGAGCGCGATTGCATCCCCCGCCGTAAAGATGCTGTATTCTGCAACTGTTGCACCCTTATGGTCGTATGCCCGGGCAGTCAAGTTGCCCTCTTCGTACCGGACATCCTCGTACTCGACGCTGCCGAAGTGCTGTGTGCTGCGGTTTGCCAAAAGCAGACCGTTGCGGAACAGACCCACCTGCACCCCGAGCCGTCCACAAGGACCGTTAAAATAGTAAAGAGCGCGTGCTACCTTACCTCGCAGGTGCGCTGACCGTCAAAGCATGACGTGTTCATGACCATAGTTAACGCCATAAACCATGTATGCCCACCTTCTCCCGGACCTCAGTTGAGGGGGAGCCAGCCGTGACCAGGGGAAATTATCCTGACGCCCGCCATGTGAATAGTCAAGTGCCCTGACTGCAACGTGAGCCACCTCGAGGCATGTTGTTGCAGACCTTGTTGAGCCGCGGGCAGCTGCCAGAGCCATTTCTGGCTCGTCCATCAGCCAGGGGAAGGCGCCAGTGGGAAGGGGAGGCACCTTCGGCGCATTTGAATAGATGTGGATGGTGCGCGGGTTCCGCACAGGTCCGATCACTCCGTGGCGGCCGAGCGGGACCCAGCTCTCGGGGATGAAGATCACGTAGCGCGTGCGCGAGGCGATGGCAGGGCGCCCGGCATCCGCGTGTGCCACGTTGGCCAGCCACCACGTGCGCAGGAAGTGGGAGCTCTCCTTGAAGAAGCCGGCGACGTCCGCCACAGCGCCGCGGC
This sequence comes from Cymbomonas tetramitiformis, assembly GCA_001247695.2. Taxonomy (NCBI): domain Eukaryota; kingdom Viridiplantae; phylum Chlorophyta; class Pyramimonadophyceae; order Pyramimonadales; family Pyramimonadaceae; genus Cymbomonas; species Cymbomonas tetramitiformis. The sequence continues at coordinate 29,472 of LGRX02004286.1, forward strand.
ACTTCACCGTCTGGGGCCACCCTCGGGACTCCCCGAGGTAGTCGAAACCACTCCACACAAAGCTCCCGGCCACATACCTGGAGCCGCCCCCCCGCCTTCCTTTGAGGTACGTGCGCCAAGGTGCCGGGACAACCCTGGAGGCCGGGGTAGGGCCCTCAGAACGCCGTCCTGTACGTCCTGTGCACCAGGAAACGAAGCAGGGAGCCCTGCGTCGTTAGATCCATCGCTTTCTCAGAACAGCGCACACAGACACCATGCGGTGCAGTCGACCTGTATGCTCACTGAGCAGCACCAGACTCACGGAAGCTGGTAAAGGAAATCGGCAAGGGAGGGGCTTCTGACCCGACCGTCGGATTCAAGAATCTGGGACGCGGTGCAGTTAGAGATCTCGTTGTGGTAGAAATCGCCGCTGGACTCAACGCCGTCCGGGTACTTCCCGGAGCAGTCGTGGTGGCAGTCGTCGGTGCAGAACTCGGGGCGCGGCTCGGGGCAGGCGTCTTGGTCCACGCCGCGCTGGCTGAGGCAGCTGCAGCACTCCGTGGCGAGGGTCGGCTTCGCGGGGAACCGCTCGTGGAACGAGTCGAACCAGTCCCCGCCCTTATGACTGAAACCCTGCACACACCGATGAGGGCTTCTCTTCAGCTTCAGCTCGGCTGCATCCTGCACTGGGAATAGGCAAGGCAGCGCTCCACTGCAGGGGCCGGGCACACGCTCCGGTTCATGCCTCGAGGCCTGCGGCGAAGTGCGCGTCGAAAGTGCCTACGGCGAAGTGCGCGCCGATGGTGCCTGCGGGGGGGCGGCCTGAGCACGCAGCTTGCCGCATGCATCCTCTTGAAACCTGTCACTTTTTGTCGTCATCGATCGCAGGCGTCAGCATTTGGGCTGTAGCGATCGTTGCGTGGAGCATGCAATGGGCGGCAGCCGCAGTCAAATGCTCGGGCGCAGCCACTGATGCGCGAACCACTCCGGGGGAAGTGGACTCGCCTGCACATCCAGGTGGCGTGTGGAGAGCTCCGTCCCGACATGATTCTGCGTCACTGGCCGGGAGCCATCCAGGAGGTATGTTATATCACGGAACGCCTTCGTCCATGCCTCGTCGTCGCACCCCACCTGTACCCCCCACCCCTGAGGAGCTCTTAAAGAACCTGGCCAGATTGTCAGACTTCTGGGGCAACTCCCTTTGGAGTGACCCATTCAGCACTGTCCTTCACCACGCCGGCTGAGAGCTGCAATGCCTGCATCGAGCACGGCCTTTGGGCGAGGTTCGGCTGAAAAGGTGCGGCGCAGGTGTGCCTGTCAGCATGCAGGAGCTGGAGCGCCGGTTGGGCGTGCTTTGCGGCGAGTCCCCACCTCATTGCAGATGCTCCAGGCGAGCACGGACGCGTGGTTGCGGTCCTGTGCAACCATGCTTGCCATACCCGCCACCAGCTCCTCCCCGCTCTCCCTCTCGGATGGTGGGCCCTCCTGCCGGTCTGGTCCCAGATCTCGATTCTCGTCAAGCACCATCATCCCGAGGGCGTCCGTATAGTCCAGCCGCGCCGGTGCGGGCGGGTTGTGCGCCATCCTCCACGCGTTTCCGCCCACACTGCGAAGCACCTGCGCGGGACTCCGCAACACCCCGCCACTTCGAGCTGAGGCTTATGAGCATGAAGCTTGTCCAGGAGGTACTAGATGCGCCTCCTTCGTGAGGACTTTGCCTGGGAATACGGAGGCAGCCGAGGTCCCGGACGATGGTGGCCCACATGTGGACCAACCCGAAATCAGCTGCAGAGCGAAGTGTGAGACAATCACACACGAGCGCACTGCAACCTCCGGCATGAGAATTGCGTCCCCATGCCCGGCTAGCGTAGCCAAGGAGCCGGAGGTGGCCAGCACGGGTCGCGGATGCCAATTTGGCTCTGCGAGTATGAGCGATGCATCTCACCTGTGCGCGGTACAGCTGGACGCGGTCCGGTACTGCCGCGCCCACTCCGCCGAAAGTGCTGTGGTCGCAGAAACCCCGGATCTTTACATGCTCCCCGTTGAGACGCAGCCCTCGCGACGCATCGAACTCCACGTGGCGAAAGCCGATGGTGGACACATTCAGAGCGTCGACTGGCTCATCCTCCGCCCCGAGGAAAACCTCCACACCCAGTTTATACAGCCGCGGCCGGTACACCGACCACAAGGACACGTTCTCCACCGGCAGAACTGTCTGCACGGTGACCGTGCCTCCTGGCTGTGGGGCTGCAGTGGCTGCGGTAGCAGTTGCCTTTATCACCGTCGCTTCTGCACCGCTGCGCGTGTGGTGCGAGTACGATAGCGTGAAGCGCACCTGGCAAGCACCGCGCAGGCAGCCCACGCGCCAGACCCGCAGGATTGCATCATTTGAAAGCTGATCTCCCCCTTGGCTAGCACACAGCTGCATCACATCAGTTAGCATAATGTTTAAGGATTCAGTTCAAGACGAAGCTGGAGATGATTTTGACGCTCCTGCATCACTGTGCCTCTTACACATCCATGTGCCATATTCAACATATGGTAGTTTGTGCCATATTCAACATATGGTAGTTTGTGTCGCTTCTTTGATGCATCTAAGAGGCATATCTAATACATGACGCATGGCTGGGACACGTGTAACACATGGCAAAGCAAACAGATCGTTCTCGCACATCCAGAAGCCAGTTGCCATATTCGATATATGGCAGCGTATGCTGTTCCTTCTCGCACATCCAGGAGCCATATTAAACACATGACCAGGACATGCTCCACACACGGCCGGGCCAAATTCCGCGCAAGGTACGTTGCCCGCAGTCGAGCGGATTCAGAACAGGGCGACGTGCACCGATCCCTCTAGCACAGGTAGGCACCATATTCATCAAATGTTCGGACCCTATTCGGCGCATGGCCAGACCATATTCAACACATGTCAGCCCAAGTTGGCATCACGCGAACTTCCAGGAGCCATATTCAACACATGCCGGCGTATGCTCCTCCCTCTTGCGCATCAATGAGCCATATTGAACACATGGTTCGCCATCCTCGGCACACATTGCTCCCTCTCGTGCATCCACAAGCCATGATGCACACGCGACCCGGCCATATTCAACACATGCCAGTCCATGTTGCTATCACTCGAGCTTCCAGGAGCCAAATTTAAGACATGGCCGGGCCATATTGAACATATTGCAGTACAGCTTGCTCCGTTTCGAGATTTAAGGAGCCATATTCAATAGTTAGCAGCGCGCCAACAAGTATTCTCGTTGCTTCGAAAGTTCATGTTCAATATATGGCGTGGCCAACGACGCTTTCAGCTTGGTTACGTGGCAAGGCATACAGGTGGGAGTCGCCGCAAGTGTCGGGTTTGCGCCAAAAATGATTTATGGGTTTGGAGCTGTCAGTGGCGTAGGGCCATGGAGTGCACCTGAACACGGTGCGTGGGCAGCGCCTCCGGGTCCTCAGGATCGGCAACCCAGGAGCGCGCCCGAGCGGAGTCCACCCGCTCCCCACTCGTGACCGAGGCCGACACCTTGAGGGACGCCGTGCGCGCCACCAGCCCGCGGCCCTTGGTGGCACGGCGAATGCCGGCGACGTGAGTGCCGAATGCGAACACGTCACTGCCATCCGGTGCCAAGTGGGCGTGCCGCGAGGCACTTACGAGGTACTGGTGTCGAAGTAGGCCCCCGCCCTGGTACCACCAGTTGGTGCCATAGCGCGCGTCTACGTGGATGGTCAACACGTTCTCAATAGGATCCACGTGACCACCAGAGTCGCCGGCGCCGTCTAACCGGGTGCTGGCCGTTGTATCTCCCGGCGTTGCGTTGTATGAACCCCACAACACGCCAGTGACGTTGTCCAGCCGCAAGCAGAAGCCGTTGTAACCGGACTTATGCCGGGCTCCAAGGGGCTGGCCGTTGAGCCAGGCGGTGGCGAGGTGGAAGATGCCCTCGCTGCAGAACCACACCGCGCGATCGCGCTCCCAGGCCGCGGGGAGCGCGAACCGTTTGCGATACCACCCTTCCGTGCGAGGAAGGAACCCCTGGGAGGCTTGGTTGGACTTGTCGACGGTTTGGGCAAGGAGCATGTCGTGGGGGGCGTCCACCAGCACCCAGCCACTATCGTCGAAGCTCGAAGCGGCTGCGGTAGGCGTTTTGTCAGAGCAATTGTGCTGCGCGGCGACGCCTACGTTGTGCTGCGCGGCGCTAGAAGGGGGCACTACGGCGCAGAGTTCCACAATCGGCCCAAGGAAGTGCCGCCAGCCAAAGTCGAAGTTGATGCGCTCTCGTACCGGCGGCGCATCCAAGGGCGGAAGAGGACTCTGGGACTTGAGGACGACGGAGGGCTGCTCTTGCGTGGCGTCCGGAGATTGATTGATGGTGATAGGACGTTGCTGAGTGGCGGAGGCTTGGTGCTGGGCAGCCGGTGGGTATTTTCGGGAGGGAGTGGAATGGGCTGGGGCGACGGCGAGAGGGTTCTGGACGTTAGATCGTCGATCAGAGGCAGCAGATTGTTGCTGGGCAGCGGTATAGTGCTGCCGGTTGGGGCCAGCACCAGGAAGGTGCTGAGATGCGGCCGAAGGGTGCTGGGCGATAGCGTCGGAGACGAAAGTGAGATAGATAAGGATTCTGCACACAGCGAAGAGGTAAGTCCCTTCTCGGCTTCTCTTGATTGCTGGCGATGGGCCAGTTGTTCAAGAAACACGTCATTCCGATTGTAAGCCAAGCCACGTTTCGGATCCTAAACCAGGCCGCGTTTGGATTCCGCGCGGCCGATATTGGGGAAGCATGCCGAGCCCTGAAGCCGTTTTGAAAACGCGTTTCCCTTTGAAATCGTTTTCGAGGCACGCTCTCAAGCACTCATAGCGAGGCTTCACGTTGCTGGTTTTTGCAATCTGAGATCCTTGAAAACCTGCCCCCCTTAAGGAACGAGTCACGTGTTCATCGACATCAGCCAGTGATGTTGGTGTGCGCCACCTAACGATATCTCGAATTGTGATCTCTGTTGAGAGGAAACTTGATTACGCATTGCATGCGAAGAAAACACTTCACCACAACAGCAGAAGAAAATACGCGAGCATAGTCGAAGTGAGCTCTACCACACCTGGCTATCATCCTGAAGGCTCGAGTTGAGGACCTCGAGAACATGCTATGAGCAGCTGTCGGATTGGTGCCTTGCATTTCGCGTGGGCGGTTCGTTAGCAGCTATGCCACTCGACACCGACAGCAAACCCTGAGATCCAGCTTTGATGGGATAGTGCGTCTTCCCTCTTGTCCTGAAGAATCAACGAAGGGAACAGTTAATGATATTTGAAACAGTGAAAATATGTTGGCGTCTTCTCAATCTGCTATGTTTCTTAGCTAATTATGTGATTATTGTGTACAGTAAGCTAGTAAGCTCGCTTTCTCTCTAGACGAAAGCATCTTCGAAAATTCAAAGTCAAGTTTCAACAACATAAAATTCGGAGCAACATAAAATTCGGTTTTTTTTTTTGGTGCCAATTCGATGCTATCCTCCTTGACCTTCGTGTGATCGTGACACGGGTAGTTGCTGTGACACGTATGATCATGTGTCACGATCAGAATTATATTCTTAATTCTAATAAGCCCCTTGAGCTACCCAGTCGAGGGGAGCTCTATCTCGAGATACATCAGATTTGGCGCGGTAAGAACGCGGTGCAGCATCGAGCATGCTCAGACCAGCGTTCGACTGGGAAGGTTTTTTATTGCAGTTATGTGTTCTGTCAGGCTGCACAAACGAAAGCTTCGGGAAAAAGTCCAGATCCTTTAGCTTGAAGCTGCTCCAGTGACACGGTTACGCAAGATATTTCTTGAACTGTCAGGGTGCACTTTTTGTAGAACAGGAACTTGGAGAAACTAGGAATATGTCAAGTTCAGAATATCAGTGAATTCACCCAGTTGTGTTGTTAGGTAGGAGAGATGAGGCTTAAGGGTCCCTTGCCAAGTGCTGCGCCTCCTCTTGGCACAACATACCCGAACTTCGAATGCCCGTCTACCGCACTTCCGATGTCAACAAGCGATGTCACTTTTAACAAGCGATATTTTGAACACAGCAAAAGTCACCCTCGAATGCTAAAATCGAATGCCACGTCTCACGTGTGGCCGTTTGGCGCTCTCGCTGAGGTAAGACAACCCGTTTCCTGTGGTTTACGCCACTCCGACATATCAGGATTCAATCCAATTCTTCTAAGCCGAAAAACCTAACGTCTTTCACCTTTTTTGCAGCTTGTTGACAATGCTCAAGATCAGGAGGCGGGTTCCACAAACTTGTTTATCAGTGGAGATGAAACATATTTTGAAGGTGGTGGTCACATCACTGTGGAGGATGATGGCCGTGGGATGACGCGTGGTGAACTGCATCGCATGCTCAGTTTCGGTTACAGCGACAAAGAGCATGTTGCAGGCAACGTTGGTCGCTTCGGTATTGGATTCAAGTCAGGGTCTATGCGACTTGGAGACGATGTCGTCATTTTCACCCGCGAGGAACACAGCGCAAGTGTTGCTCTTCTTTCACAGACCTTTCTTGAGGATGAGAACTTGGACGACATCTTGGTACGTGCGCTTCCTTCAATTCGCGTCATCTTCCATTGACACTTTCTTTCCGCTCACGACCCGCTTTTCTTAATTTTAAACTACTGTATCACAGATTCCGATGTTCACCTGGGAAGTGGAAGGTTCGTACGAAGATGGATATAGCTATACTAACTTAGAGCCTCGAGACGTATCAAAATGGGATGAAATGATGCAGTTTCTTTTGAAGGTATTTGCTAACACGAGTATCATCCACGATTTTTCACCACTTTCGTGCACTTGTACATGAATGCAGGGCACACTGCGTTGAACTTACACTTTGTGGTTTCTCCTTGAAGTAAGCGTACAGTGTGCATCTCAAGCTTGCGTAACGTTTTGTTTTTGTAAGACCGACTTTGTGTTCGCATTTCTGGTGAAGCATGCGCACTTTGCCTTTTGCCTTTTGAGTTCAAACAGCCTTGTCCATGAAGACAATTCTTGAAGACATAAACGAAGATTGCGAATACCCATGCTTATGAGAAGTGTATATGCACGTGCTTTGGCAACACTGAAATCGCTCACTTCTTATGCAACTGCAGTACACGATTTGGGACAGCGAGAAAGAACTTCTCAAAATATTCAGCGAGTTGAAATCGACGTAAGCACATTCTCCATATTCCGACTCCCGTTCTTTTTACTCGAGTACGAACATGAGTCGCAGCACATTATTCGTATGCCGCTATTTGTTATTTTTTATGACTGTAGCAGTCCCAACTGGTTTGAATAGTTCACAGCCGGGCGGAGTACCAGCATTTTGAACCACGCAGCGCTCCCTGAATCACTCACTGTTTCCTTATGTTTCACAGTCTGTTCACGGCTTTGACCATCTTAGCTTGACCGTGGAGTGGGTTACTTTCAGGACGGGGACGCGCATTATTATATTCAACCTGAAGAGGCCGTTTGAATTCGATTTCTCTATCCAGGGGGACATTCGTATGCAGAAACCATATCTAGACGAGGCAGACAGGTCCTCTCGGCACCGTCACCTGAACTACCAAAACGATCACGGACAACAAACGACAGTTGAAGTCGTGGAAGACTACAGGTAATGTGCAGGTCAAAACAGCCTTTTTAATGTCGCGGGCCCGCTTCTCCAAACCCCCGCATCCTGGTTCGTCGCGCAATGTATAGTAGTTAATTTCTGTTTTTGTGAGTTTCTTAGGACGGTTGGGTGCGACTTTTCGCCTCCAGCCTAACCTGGTGGTATGATGCTTGCTGCGTTCCAGTCTTCGAGCATATCTGGCCATCCTTTATCTCAAACCGAAGGTTGCGATCACTCTGCAAAACGAACCAGTGGACTTCATCGATCCCATTGCACGAATCACAAAAGACGCTTACACTTGCAAGCCGTACAAACCAGCACAACCAAACGGTGACTCTCGACCTCCGTCGTTTGCCTTCGTAGACTTGACACGCTCGTCTTTCTACCGGGCCACAGATAAAAAGAGTTAAGCCAGCTTGCGACTGAGTTGCAGCCTCACTCGCTGTGCTCCAACCGGGCTCCGAGCGTCTGAACGGGAACTCTTCTTGCTTTTCTTTATCGCTGTCCTGAAAGAACGTAACAGTGTTATCGTTTGTCCTGGCAGTGTTGCTTACCACTTTTTATGAGTACCTAGCAGGGGGAGAAAAGAAGATGACGATGCACGTGGGGTATTGGGATGTGGACAAGAACTACGGGTTTCACATCTATAACAATAATCGCTTAATACGCATTTACCAAAAGTTTGGTGCTATGCTTCAGGTCTCCATTGCCTCACTGTTTAGCATTCATGAGAGTATCCAGCGGACTTGGCCCTGGTGGTAACACTCAACCTCGGTGTTTATTGTGCACTGAGGGTTTGATGAGAGGCAGGTCACTGGCGTCACTTTTTACTCCACTATCACGCTTGGGGTTGGGACGAGAGATGCTCTTTGATTCAGTCATCGCGCATCCCCTCATGTGTGTGAATAAGGCAGCGTTGCCCGACTAGCATAACGACACATATATCATACACATACAAGTTGTGGACCAAGGGGTTGGTGGGATGCAGGTCAACTGCATGATGAAGAATATGGTGGGCGTGATTGAAGCTGACTTTTTGACGCCAACGCACAACAAGCAGGTACACCGGTCTCGAGTCTCCCCACAGTCACTGTGGAGAGTCGAGAAGTCGTGCATTCTTCGTCTACTTTTGTTCAAAGGCTTGCTTAGAGCAAGAACTGGGCGCGGAATTTTCATGCACCTAGTTTAGCTGGAAATATTGCGAAGCGTAATCATAGTATGAATCAGATGACGATGATGTTTGAATTTCATAGGCTTTCGACGAATCCAGCAACCTTTACTCAAGATTCAAGCAACAAGTGGTTACTCAGATGAATGACTATTATTTTAACATCCAAGACTCAGTAAAAGGTAAGACATACAGATACAAGGTTTCCTTCTCCGGTGCACTCAAGAGCAGGGATAGTTCTCCCACTTGCTCTTCACCGATCTGAGACGAAGCTGCATACTGTTCGTGCGGAAGTTTGCTTGTGTCTTGGCGCTGCAAGTCCACAGGAACACCCTGGCAGAGTATCACAGACAGAAACTGAATCAAGAAGCAGAATACAGGCACCACAGGCTTTACCGATCCTCTTTACTGTATAGCTGACACGTGGAAACCAGACTAGCAAAAGCAGCAACAGACAGACAAGAACACCGCAACCGAAGCTCCAGTATAACTGTTCTCCAGACACGCCCAGAGGAGCTCTCTGGTTCAACACCCTGATGCGAACACATGGCTTCGGGAAACGCCCGGAGGTGCTCTCTGGTTCAGTTCTGTTCGGATATGTGCCCGCACTTCATACAATCCTAGGGTACAGCCCATTCAAAATGCAGACGGTGGCAACACTATATAGTACGCCTTCATCGCTCAACTTCGCGTGGAATCAGTGTGGCTGGCACGGAGAGGCAGGTGTCGCTTGTGCGTCTGTTTCCTGGTTTCTGGAACTCTCCGGGGAAAAATGAAAATCCTCACCACTTTAGCGGAGGTAAAATTCTAATAAAAACTAATTTTTAAAGCTTATCGACTCATCTGAACAGGGCTTCGCATCTCTGTCTGTGTGGCATGCGCATGTTTGAAAGTGTCCCCCTCGTTCTTGCTACACTGATCATGTGCCACAGCCTCACTTCAAGTTACTGAGTGGCGAGCTTGGTATGATAATGGGCTCCTTTTGCGCAGCCGGAAAAGCAGGCAGAAGCAGCAAGAAGAAAAAGCACCGGAACAATGCAAACAGGGCCAAAAAGTGAGTTACTATTTTTGCCTGCCAACACGTGAAGCTTCTGCTTTGGAGGTGCAATTTTTGGGGGATATGTCTGCCCTGTACCCAGAACTGAATCGTGCGTAATCCTTCACACAGGGATACATACGACGACTCAGATGATGAAATGGTTGATACCATTTCAGAAGGCGAAGATGATGAGAGACACGGAGAGGGTGTCGCCACATTCATGGAAAAGAGACAGAAACGCCCGGCTGTCACTGTGGCGGTGACTGCTGCAGTTCCGCTGCCATCTAACTGGAACGAGGGATGCCGACAAATCCATGACAAATTAGTAAGGAACAAGTGCGCCCCTTTTAATCACTGATCTGGGCACCCTTAATGTTCGGCCTGGTAGTCGGTACGTCCGCGGTGAATTTGTTTAATGAACTTTTGTGCTGCGTTGCCGGAACTTGCAACGGGTATCAAGATGCGGGACCTGGCTTTTGTCTGGCTCTCTTCGAGTTTGTGGCACTCATGGTTGAGAAGATTTCTTCGGATTTGTGGGACGCGTTGCTGTCAGGCTCTCTTCGATGTTTTTGGAGCCTGTAAATCCAGCACTCTACGGCGGTGCCCTGGATGATTATTTTGAAAAGATTAAGGTACGGAGTCACCCTTCGAAATACACCATCTTACGGTTTCGATTTAACCCAAATCTTTGCTGGAAGTGAGCAAACGATACTCATTGAAGCCGACTATGACCCATGCATGACTGGCTCGGATGAACTCACCAAGTGCACCTCCCGCCAGCTGGCTGCATCAAACGCGCTCAGCTGTGGTTGAACTGAGTGGGCTTGCAGAATCCCATGGATCTCGGCACGGTTCACAGCAAACTGAATAGCGGCTCTTATGAAGGCAACCACGAGCTGTTTGCTCATGACGTCCGCCTGGTAAGGCCCTCTCTTGTCATGCTCACAACCGGCTGTATCCTCTTATGTTCTGCTCGAGACCCGTTGTCCACGAGGCCAGGCAAAGATGAAGCCGATGTTCGGGCTCTTTCCTAGCTGTGCGCCTTCCTGTAATCACATGTGTGTGTCCCAGCTGAGGGTTCCCACCCCAGTGCTTTCACACTTGGTTCTGCCGATCATAGCAGACGGGAATGAACATCCCAAGGCGCAATGTATGCTTGGCATCCCCGGTTGTTGATGTCCGAGCCAGAAGTGGCCGACCTGATACTGACGGGTTCTCACCTAGAGTCTCAATGCGCCCCAGTTTTTATGGAGGGCAGGGACGCAAGCGTAAACTGTTTCACATCCTCTGAAACAGTTTTTGCCGCAACCGAAGTGAAATAATTGAGAGCAAGTTCCCGCCACAGGTGTTTCAGAATGCCATGCTGTACAATCCGCAAGAATATCCGGTTCACAAATATGCAGCCAAGCTGTATATCAGATTTGAGGAAGAATGGAAGGTAAATACATTTGCAAAGTCTGTGGCCCCTGCCTTCATTAGTCACGCTTTGCTGCATGTGATAATTTGCTGTGTCTAAGTCGTTCCTTGCATTGTGTGTTGGCATGTCTCTTCTTAGTAATCGAAAATGATGTGATTCGCTGTGTGTGCGGATCGCTGTGGCATGCTCTCGCTGTTCCTCTTGTACGCCTGATTGCAGCGTTTGGATGCCACCCAAGAGCAGTTGTGAGTGCTCTCTCTGAATAGCAGTGATGCTGTGCGGGGTTGGGTGGGGAACGTGGACCTGCAACTGGCAGTGCCTGACGTCTGCCCTGGAACCAAGCCAGGCCGCCACTGACACTGCCGCAACTGCACAGTGCCCCGCGTCAGATGAAACACAGGAGCATGCCAGTGAAGTATTTCATGAGATGGCACCGGAGAAACAGCCGGCCACAGAGCAGGTGGTGCAGCAGGCAACCGAGTCTCCTCCAAGGGAACTGCCACCGCATATACTTCAAGATATCTCTGAGAAGAGCCCAGAGACAGCTCCACAGGATTTGTCTATGGAAGGGGATGCGGAGCTCGAAAAGCTGAGGTATCAATTGCAACAAGCAGAAGACGACAAAAAAGTGCTTTTGAGGCGTGTGGCGTCTACTCGATTGGAGAACGGCAAGTTACAAGAAACCGTCTCGAGACTCCGAGACGCAACCCGCATCGATATAACGCCGTATCGTGCGCAAGTGGTGGAAGCAGAACCTCTGCCAGCTGGCACAGCTGCAGAGAGCCCCACATCTGTCAGCAATGCTACACCTTCGGTGCAGTTCTCCCATTTGGAGCTCGGAGCTTCACAGGGTACAGAAGGCGCGGGGCAATCTAAAGAGGTGTCAGCAGATGTGAGGACAAGGAACCGGCAAAGAGTTCCAGATCATCGGTTCCGCAGACCAAAACAGCAGAAGTATCAGCAGCTGAAGAGAACCCTCGCATCATCACTTCCTTCGCGGTACGACGCATGCATGAATACATTTCCTTTTTTCTGTACATTAAAGGCTTGGCTGAAATTACCCTGGGTTGCACTTCCTTCACAGGGCACAGAGGCTGCGAACAGAGGCAGAATTGGCAGCCAAGAAACGAATAATTAAGCGAAAAGATGCTCAGCTGAATCGGAGTGTGGAAGAGATCAGGCAGCTCAACGAGCAGCTGGCAGCATTAAAACACCGCCTCAAAAGTAGCCTCCAACAGCAGCTGGAAATGATCGACGGGTAGTAGTTGGAATCCTTCCACATTTAGCAATATCATCTGTACCGGGGTAGTAGATGGAATCCTTCCACATTTAGCAATGTCATCTGTACTCGGCAATCCGGTTGTGTCAAAATCCTAGAAGAAGTTGTGCCCTTAATTTAATCCTCGGGAGTATGATCTGCTATGCGATGCTTTGTTGCTTGAAACAGAAAAATTAAGAAGTGTAAAAGCAGTTTTGCATGAAGAAATCGAAGTATCGATTTTGCAGTCTACTAAGTCCAGGCACTACTCTACCACGGTCCAGTCTAGGTACCCAGCCGCGAGGTCCTTTAGCATTTGAAATGGCAAAGTCTACTGTGATCAAACTTGCCTTCATCTGCTGCCTCCGCAATGTAAGCATGCCCATGTAGATAACAATGTAAGTGCAGAAACCAAATATTGCATAAAAGGTGTGAGTGTATGGTATGAGTCCTCGCGTGCATCAGCAGCGCATAACTATTTTGGCGTTAATTCTTCAGATCGCAATTCCTATTTGGTATGTATCGTAAGTACGCTCGTTTGCTATATCTAGAAAACCGTACGTTGTGCACCGCTACGCCGTATATCGAGAATTCGGGGAATATCGCGTACAGTTCATTCTGATTATCGACATCGAAAAATCCGGCAAAGTCGTTCATTCACTGTTAAGTAAGTGATGGAGAATAATTGATGCACCATAACTACCTTACAAGGTGACTCAAAGGAGCACATGAGGTTGACCACAATTACATCGATGACTGTATAACGATCACTCATTTGAACGTCTTCATTGTTACGGGCACGTAAGGCATACACAATAACCATTATAGTGTGTGTACCCTCGCAGGCCTTCGGGCAAGGCTAGCCCGTCTCCCGGGGCACTAGAGGCTATTCACTGCGTTGGTGTTATGCTACACGCAGAGACAAGTATTTATAGCAGGCTATACTTTAAGGCACCCTGTTGGCATTACCAAGTCTATGAGTGCAACTGTTGTGATAGGCATAAAGAAACCGAAACACACAATTGTGCAAGTTCACATGCATATGCTTAATGGCGGAGCATCTGAGTATCCGCCTTCGCATGTCTGGGAACGTCCCATTCTAGATTAGTGTTGATAGGCGGTTCGCAAGTGGCATTGTGTTCACATATATAGTTGTATATATATACAACTATTGTATATATATATAGGAATTTGGACGCTTCATTTTCACAATTACCAAGCATCGCCGGTCACCTCGTGAGGAGTACAAATGCGACAACCCAGCGACACAGTAGGAGAGCAACGTTGAGCTTTAGCAAGGAGGCCTTGTCGTTGAGCCTGCCTCGCACTTCTGAAAGGGTTCCATCCTTGAAATCAACTTGTCAACTAAGTCGCGGCCATTCATCCATGTCAGAAATGTACCCATCGGGATTTGCATCGTCCAGTGGGATTGCACATCCGTCGCATAACTGTCCGAGATCACTTCTACTTGTGGCGTCTGAAACCATCACTGCCATGAGCTTAACGCGGTGCTTCTTTCGACTTTCACCACCGACGAGGGGGTGCACGTGATTTCTGCTGCCCAGTGTTGATATCTGTATTTGGCAATCAGGCGCTCGGCTCACCCCCTAAAAAGTCCCCGCGCCTTATCCATTTTAGTGTGCGTCCAGTTCATATTCAAGCAGTGTTGACGACGCGTGCGATAACTGTGGCCGGTTCACAATTGAGGCATTGCAATGGCGCGTGCGACTCACCGGGAGGTCAAAGAGCTTCACCACGGAGTTGTCCCCAGCGAGCTGGAAGTGGAATTCTTGGGGCGCGCATTTGCAGCCACGTGTGCACTCCACTCTGGCGCGGCCCATGCTCGGGCCCGCCAGGAACCCAAGCATCACAAGGGACCTGCGCTCTGGGATCTTGGCTGAGCCGGGGGCCGGGACATTCCCGGGCTGCAAGGGAAGAAGGCACCAGGATCATTTTCAGAGCAGGTTTTGCATTTCAATATTCAACTTCGTTGCTAAGCGCATATCTGCGCGGTCTGGCACGGCTCCCTTGACTGCTATTGCGGAGGTAGGGCAACCGCGCAATGCCGTGGATGTCAGGGGGTCCCCTCTCGGCGCGGGCTGATACCTCGAAGCGTGCAAAGCTCTGGGGGTCTTCGGTCTCGGTGCTCAGGTTAAGCTCCAGGGTGCTGCCAGGTTTTTCGCTCAGCATTCCGGGCTTGTCCTGTCCCGGGGCACCCACTTGCGCTTCTTCACACTAGCCCACCGCCCACTCTGCTTTCACAAATTGCGAGGCGCACGGAAGCCCTGCCCCAGCTCAGTCGAGGGCAGAGCCGGCCAACGTCTTGACGGACCGTCTCGCAAAGCAAGGTGTCATGACGGCGCTTTCCTACAAGCTTTGCGTGGACAATGGTGCGTCGAGGACAACGGTGCGCAGCGCGTCACGATCATAGAACTCGGTGCGCTGCATCAGTATGGCATCCGCAGCAGCAAGGACATGCAGGTCCGGGCCACAAACCGGCTCCGCCCCTGCTTTGTGTACGCACCCGAAGCTTTCCGCCGAATGCGAGCTCGAATCCATCACTCGCGATGATGCGGGTGCTGAGCTCTTCCCCGATGCCGCAGGAGCTGTAGCGAGCAAAGTTCCCTGCGATGACAGGCTCCTGACGTCGTAACTCGCTTAATCGTGCCTCCAGCTCCCGCCCTGGCAACAGACAGCACAGGCAGCCAACTGCCACCTCAGCCAGGAGGCAATCCCAAACCATGAGATCAGCATACATCGCGCGAGATCCCGCACAGCGTATCAGACACAAATAAAAGCTTTCTCGTGTCGAACGAAGGCGGTCTGCCGGAGCACCTGAGGTATCCCCGACGGGTGGCAAAGGAAGCTGGTGCATCATGTAAAGCTCGAGAACAGCGCCCACCACTAGATCTGCCAGGAATCTGCACCCACCACTAGACCTGCCAGATATCAGCGCCCACCACTAGATCTGCCAGATATCAGCACGCACCACTAGATCTGCCAAATATCAGCACCCACCACTAGACCTGCCAGGTATCAGCGCCCACCACTAGATCTGCCAGATATCAGCACGCACCACTAGATCTGCCAAATATCAGCACCCACCACTAGACCTGCCAGGTATCAGCGCCCACCACTAGATCTGCCAGGTATCAGCACCCACCACTAGATCTGCCAGATATCAGCACCCACCACTAGATCTGCCAGGTATCACCGCCCACACATCACTACGCGTCAGATGGGCTGGCCACAAAATATTTGGAACCGCACTCTGTGGTGGATGCGTGAGAGAGAAAAATGAAGCAGGCTGCAACACTCTGATTGGCTGGTTTTTCGGAGTACGTGGCATCGACTTGCGGTGACTTGCGGTGGATGGGGTCTGAATGCCTGCCTATGCCCGAGCGTCGAAGGGTGCAGTCCGTCTTGGGTGAGCTTGGCAAGCGTGAAGTTTGATGCCTTGTGGCGAAAGCCATGATGGAAGGCGTTGCGTGCGGAGACAGAGGGAAGGCCGTAGAACTGCGCCAGTACATTGAAGGCATCCCCAGCGTTGTTCCAGAACCTGAGAGTGACCCCCGAGGCCTGCTCATTGCCCAGGTCCCGTATTCTGGTGGCTCCTACAAATACCACATGCATTTAACCGACTCCTCCTCGCGGTCATCTGGGAGGTCACCTCACTGCCGGCTGTGACCAGGCCTCCTCGCGGCTTCGCGCATTGCCACACCCTGCAATAGGTTCCTCACCTTCGACCGCATACTGCGAGCCCGGGCTCCCTGCACTCTGAGTACAGTTGCAACCCCATCCTCTCCCATCAGATATTCAGCACTCCCCAGCCTCCAGCACGTCCGCATCACACCGTCTATTTATCAGCACACACCATCGACCCTCCAGAAATAAGGCGAACCGTTCATGTTGGGCAGGCGCCGGGCATTTCACGAGGCAGGGACATCTGAGGGGATCATGGTGAGCGAGGTGTGCAAGTAAGTTGTGAACGATGGAGAAGAAGATAAGCGGACGCCTATATCCAAAAATAGAATGCAGAGGGAGACGGGAAAGGTGGTCGTGGACACCAAGTCACAAGGCAGTTTAACGTACGGCCCCATCCAATCCACAAGTAATATGGCAGGTGGCTGCCGGCGCTGCATCAGCTTACGCAGAACTTGTTCCATGTCACGCACCGCACGATGTTGGGGACCCCTGCAGCTCTCCCAACCCACACCGCACGATGCTGGGGACCCCCGCAGCTCTCCCAACCTGCACCGCACGATGCTGGGGACCCCCGCAGCTCTCCCAACCCCTTCTGCCTTCCTTGTGATCCTGACTACAAGTGCCCTGCTATCCCTCCATTTGATCAAGAGGACACCCGACTGCTGTCCCGCCATTCGTTCCCTTACACTCACCGCCATCTATCCCATCTTGCTCACCGCCATTCGTTCCCTCACGCTCACCGCCATCTATCCCATCTCGCTTACTGCAATCCATCTCCTCGCACTATCCGTCATCCATACCCGCGCACTTAACGCCATCCATACCCGCGCACTTAACGCCATCCATACCCG
This sequence comes from Cymbomonas tetramitiformis, assembly GCA_001247695.2. NCBI lineage: Eukaryota > Viridiplantae > Chlorophyta > Pyramimonadophyceae > Pyramimonadales > Pyramimonadaceae > Cymbomonas > Cymbomonas tetramitiformis. Next base: position 46,518 of record LGRX02004286.1, read on the forward strand.
CGCACTTAACGCCATCCGTACCCTGGCACTCAGTGCCATCCAACCCTCGCACCTGCCCTTAAATTATTACATACGGCTTCATATGGAGGCGAGGGCTTACATAGGGCGCCACGGAGACTGGCTGGTGCAGAGCAGTCACAGAGGGCATTGAACACTTGCATTGCCAAACTAAACGCTCGTGAAATCCTTCGCTGCATTAACGCCGCGATTAAATATGCACAACTCGAAGTAAAGTACGACGGAGTGCTCCACAACGGCTGTCTGAAGGAGGGATGCAGCAAGTCAAAGCAGCCCACCGATGGCCGCTGCCGTTTGGACTGTACTCGATCATGACGAGATGTACCCCGGGAGGCACGAGGGCGTCCACGCATAGAGCCGCGAAGGAGGGACTCGTGGCCGGTCGCGCTGCGTTGGTGAAGCGGTGCCCGGCATTCGGAAAGGAGGCATTTATGGAGGTGAACGCCTGGAGGGGGGACTCGCAAGGGAGGGCAGGGGAGTGCCAGGGGAAAGTTTATCGACTTATGTGCTTCAAGGAAACCGTGGGCTGAAAGCACTGTTGTCCATATGGGGGCTCTATGGCGGTATCGTACACTCGCAGCTTTGAAAGCCGACGATGCCGAGGTATGCACGTGCATCGAACAGTTGCCAGGCTCGTGTTGCGTCATCGACCCCGGCGGACCACGAAGTCGAGCGCGTGAGCCCACTTATGAAATGGAAGGTGTGGGCGAACCCTACGCCAGAGCCTAGAGCGATGCAAAGAACTCGACGTGAGGGACGGGCGACGACGAAGTCCTGTCGACAGGCGAGCGTTACACCTTCTGCTGGTGAGTGAAGCGTCGCCACACGCTGTCCGCGGACACTGGACGACTGTTTTGTCTGCCGGAGTGTAGCAGAGGCGTCGTCGCGGCAAACACAGAGAAACCGGCAAGGGGGCAAGAAGAAGAATAGGCGACCTGATACGCCCAGGAGTTCTTCTGGAAGGGCTTCGCGGCGCCGTGCCCGAAAGTGATCGAAGCCCCAAGGGCCGCCACGTGCACTGCTTGTCCCGTCTGGAGGCGCTCCAGGAAAGGCCCTGCCACACGCCACGTGGCCGCTCCACGTCGCTGTCCGATGACATATCAAACACCTTCGCGACTTGACCTACAGCCAGATAGGTCCTCGCCACTATTGGTTGTCGGGTTGACTGGCCTAGAGACTTGACTTACAGGACACAACTCCGAGCCCTTTTAGGTAGTTATTGTCTAGTCCTTTTGCAGACGGCCCCAGATCACTGTAGGACGCCATGAAATATATAGCTCGGTGGTTGGACTCAACACAGACGCCTGCAAAAGGTTCGCCTCCCGCGGATAACTAAGGTACTAACGCCGCTCAGGCACGGCCTTGTATCTTCGCTCGAGATCGGTCACCAAAGTTGAAAGAAGTGATCCACATGCTCCCTCGGTTGCCTTGAATGTCAGACTACCGTGTATTCCAAGTGAAAACCGAACACGAGACACCTATTGGAGCGGGACTGCACTAATGAACTTTGGCCACGTGGTTGTCAGTCTTCCTCATAGCGGCCCGCAGACACAGATGGCAGTAACTACCCAAAAGCAGAAAATCTCCACGATTTTGAAGCGCGAGCAGATGTAGGGTAGCAGGTAAATGAGATTGCCAGGCCCTGCAGCACCCAATCACAGTCGACGGAACGAGCATTAGGTGTCTGCTGGTTGTTGCGCTGGTATTTCACTAGTTTGCTGCGCAGTCCACCCATAAACCTGACTTGCAAATTGACGGAAGCCGTGAACAGGACTTCGATATTCACTTCTCCCTTGATTTCGGCCGAGGAAAGTCGTCAATAAGTGTTGATGATGGTGCCTGCTAGTGATGACATACAGATTTGCCGCGCGGGGGTTGCGCTTTGGTATCACGTCTGGCACGCGTGTCCTAGGGGCAACAAAATGAGTAAACATACCCCGTTGGACGTTTCCCAAGGGTCGCTGGCCAATCGGAAAGCGACCATAACTGCGCACCGGTGCTGACAATAGAGGCCTGACAAATCCCGGCGGTGGATATCACCGTAAAGGCACAAAAAAGAACGTCAGTAACTGCGCGCCTCATAGCGTCGTTTCGCTGCTGCGCGTTAGGGCCTTGTACGCAACCCAGACGCCACGGAATCTGTAACACGAGTTCTCGTTGTCAGTCAGATGGATTAGATTCCATTCTCGTAAGACGTGCAACAAGCGAAAGCTACATTCGAAACTCAGGAACAACTCGGTCGGAGTTGGAATGTGTTCTCGCACACGAGCCACGACAGACGTAGACAAGAGATCGTCAACCTTTACCGTGGCGTGATCGGGTTGACAGCCACTTTGTCGAGAGAATAAAGTTTAGGGTTTTAGGGTTGTCTTGCGAGCCAACTTGAGCTTTAAGGCCCGTGCTACACCGGATTTTGGTAAAGCAAATGTTTTGATCGCAACGATTTCATTGGCTCCTGTCGCGACTGTCATCCGGCGAACATTTCGTTTGTCATGCGAGGTCATTATTTGTGAAATGCCAAAAAGCAAATAATGGTCCAACATTTGGGACCTCGACATCGAGGTCCCAAATGTTGGACAACATTTGCACCAAATGTTACCCAAATGTCGCCCGGGACAAATCCTGGATCATCAGATCAAAAAATCGGGAACGGTTCAGAGAGACCACCGGCAAACTGGAATGCCAAGATCGTGTATCGCTGGACTAGAATATGCTGTATTTTCCAATCACAGACACTGTTCAAGATCGGGTCGTCTAGTTTTCGACGTGGAGTGTCCATATGCTTCCGCTCGCCCGAAATAATATCATAAGTTTCTCTCTCTGCACGCATCCCGGTGTGTGCAGAGTCAATCACGTTTTTATGATGTTGTCCACGTAGGACTGACGAACGTTTGCCCGAAATATTCCTTTTTAAGTCGTTTCGCACGTTCGATCAGGCGAATGTCGATTTTAATCAGATCCCGCGGACTGTAATTTATAGATTTAATAATTCGTCTGAAAATGATCGCCGGGTCATACGGAGACTGTATGACCCGGCGAAACGAATCTTATTTGCTTCGCGACAGTGTACCAAAATCCGGTGTAGCACGGGCCTAATAGACTCAAAGACGAGATACTGTGACACAGTGTCACTCGACCGAGTTACTCCCCTGCAGCTTCGAGCTTGGCCTTCGCTTGCTCTTGCCCGAAGTCCCGATTTTCCGAACCTGTTTGTCGCGTCGCGTCGCGTCGCCCTTCTGGAGATCTTAAGATCGACACTGCTAGTAAAATGTTTGTCGTTTCCGCTTTCCTCTCCAACATGATCTGGTCACAGATGAACAGAACAGACCTGCGCTGGTTGTGGGGTTGTGGCATTTCATTCTATATTTCTGATTTCATATCGCAAGAGTCTCAAGATTTCAACCGACGGAACATTTCACAAGATAATGAACCGTCAAATTGCGAAGAGAGAGCATTGGAGGATTTTACGGCAGGATGACTACTTCACTGCAGTTTGAGGGAGGACTCCGTGTTACCCCTATGAAGAATACGAGTGCCGGAATAATAACCGAGAGAAAAATCCGTGCGCCTAATAAATTCACAAGTTCATTAATTTGGAAGGATTTGCTCGATGCTAGCGTGCATAAATGGTCATAACAAGCGAACAGGACGACGGACCTCCTATATTGCCCAGGCAAAGAGAGAAGATAGATGCCTGGCGCCAAGAATGGCTGGAGCAGTGGGGCGACGAGCTTATCGGAGGTGCGCAAGTGTGACGCGATGTCCAATGTGGTAAAGCGCTTTATGCGACAAGCCTTTTGACAAAAGTCAAGGTTCCTGAACCCAAACAACTTGGTGGGTCATAAGCATGCGCAGCTCGCCCGCGCGGCTCGCGCTTAGAGTGCAAACACGAGCCAGTGAATGTGTCTGTTGCTGGATAAATCTTGTTGCTATGCGTCCGAGTTGGTTTCCGTTTGGCGCGTCCGCTTGCGAACACGTGGTGAGCGCCAACACGTAGAAGAATCTGCCGAACGCGCAGGACGTTTCCACGAGCACCCGCTTCTGCAAAGCTGGTCGTTTATCACCCCTTCCCAGGACCCTTCTTGAGCGCCTGCTGCTGCAAGCGCTTCTCGCTCGTGATCGCATCCCCTTCTTGAGCACTCTCTGAAGCTTTCGCCAAAAGTGCCCGAAAAGTTGACAGGGAGCCATACGCGTCGCCAAACGCTAACCCACACCCCGCTGCGCGCCCCGCGCTCCGGTCACGCGGTGCCTGACATCCTTTCCAGGGACACGGCTCACAGCTCCGCGCCTTTTCAGGTCCGTGCCGAGGTCGGCTCGTGCCACCTCGTTGCGAGTGGCCCTCAGCTAGCGCATTCGGGAAACGCAATCGCCCTTCGCGATCCTGTTTTGGTGGAGGTATCCAGTCGAAGCAGTCCGTGCATTTCTTGGAGGCGTCCGGCTGTGTTGTTGGGTTTATGCTGTGCGTGGGGAGGGGGCGTTTCCATCGGGGCAGGTATCGAACCCGCGCAGTGCTGGTTGCTTGCCCAGGACCCAGACAGCGGCCGTGCTTTCGGTCTCAACCTGGCCACGGGAGCGCTCCGGTGGTCGCCCCCGGCAGAGCACAAGCTTGTGAGCATGCACGTGCAGGACACGGCAAGCCCGCACCCTTCGCAACGAGGGCGGGCCCGCAGCCTACCCCCCGCGCCTTCGCCGAGGGCGCACACCGCGCTCGAGGGTGAAATGGGCGGCACACCGTCTGGCGCGGAAAGCGGCCGGAGCAGCTTCTCGAGCTGGTCTCCCTTGAAGTATGTGCTCAGCCGAGCCCAGCGCTCTCAGTCGTGCCTGGACAAAGTGCAGCAGGCCCCCACCCCCTCGGGCCCCTCTTCCGCCGTAAGGAACTTGAGCTCTTGGCTATTGCACCCTCCGTCGGCTTCTCGGCATGGCCTCGGGCACTGCCGCACGCCCTCCACTGGCGCCGTGGATGTGGCGCTGCTTTCAGTGACGCCACAAGGCACCGAGGTGAGCGGCAACAGCGCCTTCAAGTGTGACTCCAAGCCTCAGCCTCCCGGCGGGCAGAGTGGCCATCGCAGGAAGTTTTCTGCAGGTGAATCCTTGCGCCTAACTATCTCCAAGCTTGCTTGCTGCCTTGCTCTTCTTGAGCTCGGGCATCGAAGACGTTTTGGGCCTGCACGCTTGGGGTTCGATCCTCAAACGTTCGAGAGACTGTTTGGTGTCGCCATCGCAATGCTCTGGAGGGTCTTTTGCGCCGCCCTCGCAACGGCCACTTTCAGGAACAACTTTTAATATATAAGCTCCTTGATCCTCTTGAGACGAGGAAGGGGCTGTGGGAAGGACGGGGGGACGAGAGGAGGTTTACATCCGGCTCAAAAAGCGGTAGATAAAAACGGAGGGTGCCCGCGTAGAATACACCTGAAGGCGGGCCCTAGACGGCCTATCCTTGTCACTGCAATTCCTAGACGGGCCGTCTTGCTTCCAGGTGCCCGTGAGTTACGAGAACCAGGTTAAGCTCAGATCCTCAAGGCACAGAAACTAAACCAGAGAACTGTCCCTCAAGATTAAAACAGCTGGTGCTTGGCTTTCGGGGGGTGGAGGGGGGAGGATAACAAGGTTGTATACGAGCTTTTCCTTGCGCAAGGATCCACGCATATTCTACTTTCGGTCTGGTACCCGAGGTTTCCATCGGGGGCCCACGTAGTTTGGGGAATCGAACCTGGCCTGCCCGGCGGTAGCCTGGGCCACCTGCGAGTGGCGCGTTGATAGCACTTTTATTTCCTCACTGGTGACCTGTGAGTAGTTATCGCACTTTTCTTTCCTCACGGTCGGCCTCCGAGCAGGCCTGGCACTCGCGATTCCCCACAGATGGCCTGTGACGGGCGGGCGGGCACCCTCTGCGGCCGTGACCAGGGCTCCTGGACCTCTCCCCGACACCCACCGGAAGCCTGAGTGGTGCAGAGTTTGATTCCCTTCTACCTGCTGCAAGCGCCGCCAAGTACGCTGCCGAGGCGTTGGCACACCGAGCGCAGCACGGGCGCACGCCTTCCACCGGCGCTGTGGACATCACCTTGCTGCCGCTGACACCACGTGGCGGGCTCGAGGTCGGCGGGAGTGCCGAATCAAAACCGGAGGGCCCGGGCAACAAGCACGGGCATCGCCGCAAGTTCTCAGCAGGTGACGAGAAGGCGCTTCCCTGCTTCTGCACGCCAGAGTCCCGGGCGCCCTTGCGTGACGCTCCGGACAGCCTGGCGAGCGGAGATGTGAGAGGAAGTGGACACAGGGCTTGAGCGCAACGGTCAAGCTAGTTGAAGATCGAGATCCTGTGAGAGGATGCGTCCGTCACAGGGATGATTTTGGCTCAGAGAGTGCAGAGCCCCAGGAGGGATCTGTGCTCGGTGGGCGCTGGAAGCGGACCTTGCAGTGCAGCAGAGGTCTGATCCTCATCTGCGCTCGATGTGACAGTGCGCGGGCTCTGCGGTGTGACAGTGCGCGGGCTCTGCGGTGTGACAGTGCGCGGGCTCTGCGGTGTGACAGTACGCGGGCTCTGCGGTGTGACAGGGATGCTGGACCTTACTCCGACCCCCACCGGCAGCTTCGGTTCCGTGGAGTTCGAGTCGATCCTCCCCATGATGCCTCTGTCCCCAAAAAGCCCTTCTGGCGGCCTGCCTCACTCGCGATGGCTGGAACTGGGCGACAGCCATTCGTCGACTGCAGATGGCAACGACGCCACTTCAACCTCCCACTCGGGCGACGCACTGCTCACACCCTCCCCCCGCAGCCCCCTAGGAGACCCTCTCAAAAGCCCCCTCGGCGGCAATGCCCTCACCACTTCAAGGATGGCCAACATCATGCCGGGGATCTTCAGCGGGACGGACTTGGGCTCGAGCCTCCGTCTGGAGCGCCGCCCGGAGCAGAGCCCCACGGGATGCAAGGAGGCGTGCAGCTTCCAGGTCACCATCCCTGTAGAAGAGCTGTACGCTGCCACGTCACCAACCGAGATTCCTGTTTCAACAAACCCACCACGGCTCAGCACCGCTGCAACTTTCATAGCCAAAGGGCTCCCACTCGACCCGTCGGTATCAAATCCGGGCATGACTACCACTACTGCCACTTCCTCGGTGCTGCTGACTTCATCCGCACGCGTGACGCCATCTACTTCCAAGGTTGGCGTCGATGACGATCCTTCCACATTCCCATTGCCCAATCGAAGTTCCATTTGCTGCTCTTTGTCCCATGAATCGAAGGGAGCAACCCGCTCTGTGCGAGGCTTCGAATGCCCGGGCTGCAGGAACAGTGCTTCCGCTGCGTTCCGCTGTGTGGATGCAGAATGAAATGACCCATGGCACCGCCTGTAGGGTAAGAATTTAGTATGCGGCATTTCCAGTAGTTCTGAACAGTCCTGACCTGTGAAAATGCGATTGTCTCCGTGTCGTTTGCAACGCGTGGATGCCAATGAAGCTGTATTTTCCCCCTTCCCATGCTGGGGCATGCCTCGCGAGCAGCTGAGAAATTACTCCATTTTGCGGTATTCAGCGGTTTCCTACCGTCAACCTCAATCCCAACCTCGACCCGGATGTGATTACCAAAACACAATCAAGTGGGCCAGCACTACCCGATGCCCGCCAAGCCATAGGAAGCGATGCCAGCATTATGAGCAGAAGCGCCTCAATGCCGCTCGTCACTCGAACCATCAATCCTTTGTGCAAGGTATGTTTTGCTCCGGGTGATTAGAATTCTGCAATAGGTGTTTGTGGTCAACTGAAATCTGACCGATGTACAGATAATCGTTGAGTGTTCCTATTTCTCTTGATAGATATTCAGATCTGGTTTCAATGTGAGACTTGGTCAATGTGCGTACTTCTGGAAACAGATTTGCTCTACTTTGATGTCTGCACATGGCGCAGCGCCGTCTGAAAACTCGTGGGCTTAATCATCATCTGTTGTTTTGGTTGTTCGCTCAGCGCAATGATGCGGTTTGTTGGGTGTTGGTTCCACAGCACGAGAGACCCTCGTTTTTAGGGTTTTTGGGGATCAAGCAACGGCTGGATGATGAAACGTTGATAAGTTCATAGCATTTCCAGTAATGGGCTTGATTCTTAGGCAAGCATACAGTTGGGAGTCCGCAAGTTCTTTTTGCCATATGTGATGTATAGTTAAGTAAAATTCGTTCATGTAGAGACAGGAGGGAACGTGTGTACTAATTGAATGGTATCAGCCCGTGTGTAACCCGTCAGTATATTTTGATGTGTGTGCTTATCCTTGGACCGATTTCGTTAGCACCAGATAGCCGCAGAATGTCGTTTGCATATGTACCCAGACCGGGGATCAAAGCAATCAGCACACATTTTGGAACATGTATCTGGGGATCCGGAGCTCACTAGTGGAGAACGGGACACCTAAACCTCAGTGAGCCACCTGAGTGCCCCCCTGACTGCTCTACCTGTGCCCTTAAGCAGCGCGTCACTGAAGCCGGTTCACATGCACCCCCCGAGCTGCAAAGCCACCTTGCCACTACCAAGCTTGATGTGCTCAGACCTGCCACCCGAATCTCCGTTTGTCTAGTTTTAGAAGAGCTTGTCCATCCAAACCACTCTGAGTATCCCAAAGGCGGGCCGTCTTGAGGGTCTGAGGATGATAGACTGGATTACTGCCTTCAGAACTTGAGCGCTCGCCATTGAACTGTGCTTACAATCCCCCAGCCCTAACACCAACTAGATGCTTTAAGGGCCTTGGCGTTGGCACCCTGCGGGTAAGCTTTGTGCTTGAGTCTCGTTCTCCACATGTGCACTGCACTTGGTGTTCCTGCTTGGGGTCCCATCTCCATTCATGCCTGGCCCCGAAAGCGGAAATCCGGCTTGAAAACGAGTCTGTGCATCGGATGAGGGAAGTGTTTACAGAAATGACTGTACATATGTGTTATCTTTCCAAAATAGATTGCATAGACTGGACGGTCAACCACACATCTCGCTGTGGGCTTACGCGTTCATTTGGAATTGACCGTTGTACCCACTTGAATGCATAAACCCACAGCGAGATGTGTGGCTGGTCGTTCAGTCTATACAATTTATTTTGGAAAGATAACTCACATGAAAAAATTATTTTTGCTAACGCTCCCCTCACCCGATGCGCACGCTCGCTTGCAAGCGAGTGCACGGTTGAGGGAAGAAACCCTAGCGGAAACGTGCACGCGGTTAACATCCGTGACAGTACAATGTCAAATGCTCATTATGTTTCTAGTATGCACATTCAATATGTGCAATATGTTCATGCACGTATGTTGTTTATTGTGCTTCCTCTTTAGGCATGCGTCGAACCGTTAACTCGACGCATGCCCAATCGCCCCCTCTAACGCGCCGCGTCCAGACTCCTAAAATCTGAACGGATCTCGCGTGCGCAAGAAGCATGTTCTTCCTAAGACGCCGAAGAATTAATATGCAAACTTGTTTTTTGTTCGGCATACAATAAGTGCCGACCAATAAGAAAACAGGGATTACAGGGTCAGCCAGCTTTTCCCATAAAGGTGTGATCCCCCCCAGCTTCGGTACCTAAGAGAGCTAATGAAATAAGAGAACCCCGTTTATTTTGCCAGTTAGCTTTCCTCATCCTTAAGTGTGGTTAATCAGTGTAAGCCCCCGCGCGTGTGATGGTGGTATCCGCGCGTGGGGCACTCCCGCCCCCGCGCGTGTGATGATGGTATCCGCGCGTGGGGCACTCCCGCCTCCGCGCACGTGATGGTGGTATATAGTTAACAATTGTCCCCTATTTTTGTTATATTTTACAGCTTTAATTCCCTTATTTTGCTATATTTTCAGAAAGGTTTGAGGGGGTCTAGCCAACCTCCATATTTCTCATTTTTGCCGATCTCTTAGCTTTTAAAACCAGCTAGCTTTTCCCTTAAAGTTGTGACTCTCTCTCCCCCCAAAAAAGTTGGCCGGTTTCTTAACGTAGAATTCTTTTAACGGTCAGCACTTACTGTACAGTTGTATACCGAACACAACACTCGTTGCACTACCCCGCTTGTTCACGGTATGTTTTCGGATACCACACTATTAATTTCATTTGCCTAAGGGCAGATGACCATTAAAATAATTTGCTTACGCGCAGATGACCATTAAAATCATTTGCCTACGCGCATAGTACATTAAAATCATTTGCCTACGCGCATATGCTACATTAAAATCAGCATTTGCTTGCGCGCATACTACATACGCATTTGCCACACTACCATATATAAAGAGGTATCAGAAACTGCATTGTAAGGTTCACATCTCAAAATTTAAATGGCAAAGGCACAGCAAACAAACAAACTGATTCAAACAAACACATTCCACTCTACCATATAAGGCATTCGTTTGCTTACGCGCATCGTACATTAAACCCCTAAAAAAAAACTTTGACTTTTCGTCTTGGCTTTACCTGTGTTGCGCGTGAGTTGATTGTGTTGATGGAAAGCCTACAAGTGCCACTTATGTGTTGTGACCTTGTCCGGTCGGTATCGATATCGAAAAGAGTGTGTCGCTATTATTTTCGGGAAAATATCGGTGTATCGTGCACTGCGCGAACTGTAAAATTGTGTTGTGATCACATCGCATCACATTGCCACATTCCAGTCGGTGCACAATCGTGCACATCGCGTGCACATCGCGTGTCGAATTTTATTTTGCAGGAATTGTATTTATTTCAGCGCACCTCGGTTAGGCTACGTATCAGCCCAGTCAGCACCCGGCAACAAGAACCGGCGCTGTTTACTTATCAGGAAGAATGGATAGGTGCTCTCGGATACTGGACTTAATAAGAGTAGGCAGGACACGTGAAAATGGGCAGGCCTGACCGCCTTGCACCTAATAATATCACGCCGCCTCCGTTAGGAGGAGTTGCATTTCCCTGTTTCTTTTCTTTATCGGGTGGCTATCCACCTCCGCTAGCCAATGAATTCATTATCGGCAGATCTAACGCGCCAGGACCACATTGCCAAACGCAAGCGAGTGGCCGAAAAAATGACCATTCGAATGATCAAAACGAACATCCATACCAACCGATAACGGTTTTGTGATTATCGGCGTTGATTGGTAATCGTGATGAAATATCAACGATATCGCGATCGATTGCGGCTGGGTATTCTGAATCCGAGATATCGATATTAACGAGATCTTATACTTGATTTTTGCCGGTATTGGGGCCTAGCGCGAAGGGCTGCATCGGCGCATATATCGATCAAGATGTTCGCCAGGAATTCGGGGTACATTATGGATGATTGGCACTTTAACGTTGCGACCGACTCAATGTTTCAAAACGGAGAACTCGTGCGTCTGGCACTAGTTTATTTTGATTTAAATTAAAAAGGCAACCGAACAAAAATGCCACAAAATATTTTAACATTTTCTTTTGGATACCCCGATATATCGATCGGTTCGAACCGTAGAATAATATAATTATCGACACGCACTGGCAAGTTAATCAATCGACCGATACTTACCACACAATACCAGAATCGAGCGACGAGGGTAACAAAATCACCGAAATCGATGGGCGTTTGCAACAGACACCGTACTCTGCTTTTGTCTCGAGTTGGATAATTGTTGCCGCAAATCTGAAATGTTTCATTGTCGGTTTTGTCGCTGGCTACGACAAAACCCTCCATAGGTTCACTTTTGTCGCAGTCAGCGACAACACAAAGCTTACATCTGCTATCAAAAAGATAATACAGGTGAAAATTGAGCAAGGAAATTTCAACAAGTTCACGAAGATGCGAGAGCGCATATTGATCAAAAGAAGCAACCACACCATACTATCTCCACTGTTAACGAACAAGAATAATGACTGATACATCATTATATTACAGATAAAATAGGACAGCTCGGAGCGCATTATTCTCATGTCATCAGCAGAAGGCAGAATTGAAAGTCAGGAATAGTACTGTGTTCATTTGATGTTGGATGCTACTTTTGGAAGCCTTTAGCGCCTAGCATTGATAACACACGACTAATAATGCCACAGCAGAGATCTGCATTTGTACCATTTACTGTCAAAGTGGTGAAACACGGCTTTCCACTCTGCTCTACTTGGTTTCGGTGTTCTACTTGTGAGGGTATACATCCAGTCACACCTTGTTCCCTTTACAGGCATATTGAAATCTCCTCATCGGTTTAAAAACTAATATTTAAAAGAATAGATTTGTATTCCACAAAAAATGGTATGTATCGAAGGAAACCAGAGAACATTCACTTTCTCAGAATAAATGCCAGCAAGCGGGGTGCTCATTAGAACTGTCTGCATCGTGCCTCTCTTTGCCTATAGAGGGCATAATGTGTTCTACAGGGTGCTTATATCTCTGTACCCTCATTTGCTCATTTCCACTGGTATTCCAAATCAACCAATAACCTGAAGTATCCATATCACCTCATCAGAGCACGCATACCCTCGTCAGAGCACTGCTCTCAGGTGAACAAACATCCCCAGACTGCCATAGGAATCAAAATAAGGATCTTCGTGACATAGTTGTGTGGTTGAAGGGAACCGAGATCTCGTGTTGTTCAACCTCCATCACTTGTAAAATGCACCAAGAAAAGGAGTCTTCAACTAAGTCTATCTGAGTGCAGCGGGATCCAGGCACGCACCAAAGATTTTATTGGGAAGCTTACAGCAAGACTTATTCATCCTCACTCAGATCTGCAAGCAGTGTTAAAAGTGGAAAAGGTCAGGTAGTTGCACTCAACTGAAGAGGAAAGAGAAATACTGTCAGATCACTAGATCACTCCACCAGCTTCAAGGATGCTTTGACCTCCTAGTCCGACAGCATCATTCGGACCTTGACACGTTCACACCATGGACTGGTTGACATGAAGGGCTCATATAGAGTTGATGAGAATGAGGCAGGAGAAAGGGCCAACAGGCTTGAGATGCCACACAAGATGGGCAGGAAGACTGCGGGATTATCTCAGGCTGTACCTCCCCATCGAACCCCGTGCCTTGAGGCGAGGTAGTGTGCCCCAATAGGTCCCCGGCTCCCGTACGGGTACAGCTCAGGTGCTATTTTGTCATCCTCTAGTTTGTGCAACAATGGAGTGAAGAGCGCCCAGGCTGCCTCAAGCTCATCGTTGCGGATAAAAAGCCGCTTGTCACCGTTCACCACGTCGAGGATCAATCGCTCGTAGGCATCGGGGAGCTCCTTGTTGTACCTGAAGGTGAAGGACAGAAGAAAGTGAGCACTCCAAAATGCCCTCTCAGAACGCTCTTCAAAAGGGAGACGACAAATAACGCGTCCGTGGCAAGCCCACCTGCTTGCTACGGAAGTTTTGCGCAGAGTTCATCACTGCAGCGGACATACTTTCAAGGGCAGCTTCAAGGGGGCTTGCCGTGGACCGTCACTCACCGGGATTTGTAGGACAGGTCCAATCTACTGTTGTCTAATCTGAGGCCAAGCCCGGGGACCTGCACAATTGCAGGCGAGGCAGTTAGCCCCTCGGACCGTGAAACGAGTCAAAAAAGCAGGAAGCACGGATTCACGAAGTGCACAGCCGTGACTGCCGGACGTTGCAACAGTGCAAGGGCACCTTGTTATTGATCTTCAGATAGATGCCCTCATCTGGCTGGATTCGGATGACGAGCTCGTTGGTGAGAAGGTTTTCGTCGAGGCCAGTCGCATTTTTGTAAAGGTTACCAGGCACGTGGCGGAACTGGACTCGGATCTCCGCGCAGCGCTTGTTGAGGGCCTTCCCGGCCTGCGAGACAAGAACAGATTACTACGGACACTTCTCGCGAAGCAATTTCCGTGCATCGTCAACATAGACTGAACCTCAGACGAGCAAGGTCACTCAGCTCCCACAACGGGGCAGAGGTATTCCAGAAGTCACCCAGCAAATAGCCCACATCATATCGAATTCATAACTGCTCCTTCAAAGTCTCAGCGCAAAAACTTTCCGAAGTGCAGACATACCTTCATCAAGAACGGAACACCGTCCCACCGTGGGTTGTCTATGTACATAGCCAAGGAAGCGAATGTGGGGCAGAGGCTGCCTTCTGGCACGGTAGGGTCATCCAGGTAGGCGGGATAGTCCTGGCCGTTTGTCGACTTACGCCCCTTGTATTGGCCAATCACAAGGTTTTCCATATCGAGCGGCCTCATTGATCGAAGCACCTTCACCTTCTCGTTGCGGATATCCTCCGCGTCCAGTGACACCTGCGACACACACAGTCACCGAGATACCTCCCTTCTCCGCAGTTACGGTGGTGTGCCAGTGAAAGTTCGCCAGGAAATCAACCAGGTTCAAAATGCGCGCGACTTTATTTTCTGTTCGCTCCATCAACTTAAATAAAACTTTTGAGCGCCTCGAACGTTGTGCACACACTATTGAAGGTAAAGCAAGGCTGCAGCATGCTACACGACTATCGTCTGGCCGTCACTAAACCTATTGAACCAAGGGAACCGTCCTAAAAAAGGGGCTTAAGCGCAGGGGGTTATGGCAGCCGCGCAGGAATATCCCTCAAAGATTACTTCGGGCGCCCAGGCAAAGCAGGGAAGGCATTGGGGTGCACCGGGGGCTCCATGGCAAACAGGGCCAACATTTGAAGGAGATGATTCTGCATGATGTCGCGGATGATGTTGTAGTGGTCGAAATACCTGCCAGCGGAAAGGAGAGCAAGCACACGTTTCAGAATAACCCGTCTCGAAAGACAAACTCAAGCTTGTTGGTTCACTGTTCCCAAAATCACAAAGGAACGCTGCCCCACAGTAGGGAGGAATATTGGGAACAGCCGACAACGAAGCACGCAGTGAGCAGGTCGCTCAGAGGACCGCGGAGAAAAGTGATCAACGACGAGTTTCAAGGAGAAAGAGCACTCACCCGCCACGACCCTCAGTCCCAAACGGCTCTGAGAATATTATCTGGACATTGCGGATGTACTGACGGTTCCTGCAAACACACATCCCTCCAGTCTCTTCTTGTCTTACACGTTGCTCGTCTTCGTCAAGACCTCCCAACTGTCACAACAAGGAAAGCTGGTTCTGCTCATATACATTTGCCACAGGCATAAGTAAGGCCCAGAAAGGAGGCAGCGGATCATTCGTTCTTCAACCTCAAAGTCGTACTTGATACGCAGCAACAAGATCTACAAGTTTCAGACAAAACTTCCCATCGACTGGTCACGAAGAAGAAGCATGTGTCAGGATGAGGCAGCGTGAGGGTCACCAGAGAGGCTCAAACACCAAGTTGGAGAAGCGCAGAACTGCAAGGTTGTCGATCAGCTCCTTGCCGAGGTAGTGATCGATCCTGCGAAAAGTTGCACCGCCTCCGTGAATGAGGAACGTGCGTAGATCATTCACTACAAATTGGCCACTGACGTTGAGCGGCTACTTGGCTCTTCGGGACTCTTCGGGTAGCTTGAGGCACCCACAGGGGAGAGTCGGAAGCACAGAAATTAGAGTAAGCACTCGGCACCTCGACGTGGTTAGATGACCGCCGAGATATATGCTTGGCATTGACACCGGGGCATACAACTTAAAAAAACTCACCGATATGTTTGCTCCTCGGTAAGGCTCAGAGCCAGTGCCTCAGAGAGTGCTTTGCTTGACTGCGAGTCGCGGCCAAAGGGCTTCTCAACGATGACCTGCCAAGAAAAGAGGGAGAGTGAGCACGGTGTGGGCTGCAAGAAGCACGCTGTTGAGGTGAGAGAATCGCCCATCAGTTCTGACCGAGACACGAACAACTCAGGGAAACAGCGTCAAGGATATTCTTGCGCCAGCTTGAGTGAAAACGCAAACGAGCAAAGTTCGGAAATCGACAAAAGGGCGGAACCCAACAGCGTAAGAGGTATGTTCCGCTCCACCTGACGGACGGGCATATGGTGCGAGATATCTCATGGACCCCCTTGCAGCGAGAAGTGAGGACTCGTCGTGTTGCGTACCCTAGTCCAACCAGTCTTGCTCGATGCATTGTCAGCTGCATTCTTTGCGACGTCGATGAAGATGCTGGGCGGGATAGACAGGTAGAATATCCTGTTGGCTTCGCGATTTCCCTGCAAGTGCGAATAGCTTAACACTCGGGCGTGTGTCTGCATAATCACCAGAAAACAAGATATCAAACTTCAGTTATTTGCTCAACTCGATACCTCAGCCTGACTCAAGGCACTGTCAAGTTGCGCAAAATCTGCAGCCTCGTTGTACTGCCCGGACACGTAGAGACAGCGGCTCAGGAAATATTCCATTTTTTCACCACAACCTTCACTGCAACAACGAAAAGCGAAAATCAGTGCAAAACTTGGAAAACCTAGAAAGGGCAAGCATTACACGTCGTGCTCACAACAAGGAAGCGTCGGGGGATAAACAAAAGGACAAGGGGACGGGTGTTAGACAGTCGTACTTAACCCTACTTGGCGGGCGTAACCCATACGATTCCGGGTCATACTGTTCGGGGTTACCAAAGCATGAACTAGTTAAATGGAGGCTTGGCCCCAAAACCGACTGTAAAGAGTCAAAGTTACCTGTTTTCAACCCTGCAAGTGAGAGTCGAGGCGATAAGATCATGGAACTCATCTTGCGTCATTTTACTCCGCGCATACCCAACGATGTTGAAGTTCTGTAACACAGATGCCTTGAGCGACTGGTCTTGGCTGCCGAAAAACTAAAGGCGGTAAAGGTCAGGGCGTCTGGTTGACGTAGGGCGGGGGTGCACCTCAGGCAGCATGCCCTCGTAGTACAGGGCGAATAGTGAGGGGAAGATCTTCTTTTTCGCCAGGTCACCAGATGCTCCAACGACAGTGAAAGACATGCAACTGCCTTCGGTCGCGCCATACGCCGTTCCCCCAGCAACAGGGAGGTCTGAAAGATCAAACTCTGCACCCACCGGGACACTGTTATTCCTGAGAAAATAGTGGTCTTAGCGTTTTGAGCATCTAGTAGCGTGGAGGCATACCCTGAA
This sequence comes from Cymbomonas tetramitiformis, assembly GCA_001247695.2. Classification (NCBI taxonomy): domain Eukaryota; kingdom Viridiplantae; phylum Chlorophyta; class Pyramimonadophyceae; order Pyramimonadales; family Pyramimonadaceae; genus Cymbomonas; species Cymbomonas tetramitiformis. Next base: position 63,446 of record LGRX02004286.1, read on the forward strand.
AAACGCTGCTGACGGCTTGGGGAATGCATCTGTTGCACCGGGAATAATTGCGACCACGCGTCTTCTGCTTGGACATCACATTATCGCGGAGTGAAATCTGACGAAATTGACTACGAAGCTTTTGGTGAGGCTTCGCCACGGAGTGGCTGCGGCTAGCCACACCAGACGAGCGCGGTTCACTAACAAAGCTTTTGAAAGAGACCTTCTGAAGATCCATAATTCGTGGCTGCATTGCAAAATTTCTTGGGTTCTTAGGGAAGGAACTATTGCTGTCTTTAAGGTTGCTGCCTGAAAGGATATTCCGACAAGATATTTCTTTGTTTGATACTTTCGTATACGATTAACGCCTTAAAGAGCTGGCGAATCGATTTAATCTCAGCGATACAAGTGTCAATGTCACTCGACTCATCGACTGTAAAGTGTGAAATAGTGTGAACTGTCATGTTATGTATGACAAGTGTTTGACCTTTTGCGCTCGTTGCTCATTTCGCTCATTTCGTTTCTCGCCAATCAGAATTTACAGTTCAGTGGCGCGTGGCGTTCTGGCGGATTGCGAAAATGACGCGTGCCGTCCGCCGCGCGTGCCATGCTGAGAGAGCTCGAGACTGTTCAACTGCCTGCTCAATACTTGCACATCGACATGAACGCCATATTCAAGTGGCATATCATTAGTAATAAAATATTATATGCCCTTTCGCCTTTGGCCATATTCAACTTATCTAATTTTGATAATATTTTCCTGTTTCCACAGACGAGAGACAGTTTTGAGTTAAAAGGTGAGGTCAACGGACAAGGGACGTGAGACAAAATCGATAAAAATGCAGAAGAATGAGAATCGGAATCGGTGCGGCGCAGCGCGGCGGTGTGCAGGGGTCAGTCTCAGTGTGACCCCGCCCCGCCCCGCCCCGCCCCGTTCAGCCGTTTATATAGTTGCCTCATAATTTCGTGCGTTTACAACTTTCCAGATGGACCAATACAATTCGGAAAACATGCGATGGACAGGTCCAAATTGCATTATGCTGGTGAGCTAAAAAGATGTTCTATAAATACAAAGATGCCAGGAATCTTTACGCTTTCATACCTCCCAGCCCAACCAGGTTGAGGTTCGCATCTTTTACGAAATTATATTAGGGTGCGCCATACGGTGACACAATTTTGTAACAATACTAGGCTTTGTCGATCTCAATTTTTGAGATCTCCGCTAGGCTTGTAGGACAAGGATGCGCTTTGGACGCGCCGGCGCGCCATATCTGGCGCGCCTGACCCATTTTGAGAGCCCACACGCCCCGCCAGCGCGGGCGGGCCAGGAAAAATGCACGCGCCGCGCTGCCGCCACGGCGCGCCATCGCTCCATCGTAATCGAGGCGCTCCGCCAGCGGCGCTGGCTCGTTCGCCACGCCAGCCCCACGCCAAGGCCAGGGGGCCACCCTTCGCTTGTCACGCCATGTCACGCCCCACGAGACATCAACGAAGGCATTTCCAGGGTAGAAGGCGGTCGATTTCGGACGGGGGGGGAGGCTGCCCCTCCCTCCAAACTCTCCCCACGACCCCTTTATCTCGCCAAGGGCGCCGGCGCGCTGGCGCCCCAATTTAATCCAGGCGCCACGCCAGCGTTGGCGGCACCCCAAAATTTCAGGCGCCACGCCAGCGCCGTGGCGCGCCACCACGCTGACAAAAACTACGCGCCACGCCACCGCCAACGACGCCAAAAACCCAAAGCGCATCCTTGTTGTAGGATGTATGCCATCTGAAATCTGATCGTTCGATCATCTCATCATTCGTTTGTATTTTGTATTTATATAATGAGAAACCACGGAATTTCGACCATGGTCGAACTCGACAACGGTTTGTCGAACTCAACCACGGTTTGGAATAGATCCCCGGAATATTCTGCATACGTCGGGGGGATATCCGCGTCGCGTCAGCGTCGTTTTCGTGGTTGAGTTCGAACTCAACCACGAAAACCTCAGTTTTCTAATCGGCTACGGCTACAGAGCCGACAAATGACACATTTGTAATGGAAACTCGGCCGCTGCACTGCGTGTGGAAATTATAATGACATACGACTACTACCCTAGCCCAAATCGGTACCGCCCACAAGGTCCCACCTCTCACGGATGCTATCCCAAGGGGTACCCACACTCCCGACACTACGAGACATAAAATATCCGGCTCTCTCACTCCGAGTTAGGCTACGGTTCAAATACTTAGCTGGGGCTGAAACCCTCCAACGCTATACAGGGTACCTGCTCAACGCAAGTCAGGTATCGTGTTGGCAATGCACCAACACCCAGCTAAGTCTACTGCACAACACTTAAAGCAGGAACTAGCATGAGGGTCCTTCGCAGGCCCCCATGAGGGGTAACTGTTGCTAGCCTCTGCCAAAACAGTCAGTACTGCACAGGTGCAATGTCGTAGCCTACTCTCTACTGAGCCTGACAAAGATCCGTCTGCCCTTCTGCGGACCAAAAATAATCTTCCATCCAGCTGCTGCGAGTGCACTCCGATCACCGCTGCCACGGTGCAACCTGCTCAAGGGCGGGGGGCGGGACTTCCACACAGTTAATCAGAACACGGCAAGAAGCCTTCTCAGTCACTGAGACGGCTCTTATGGCCTCCGACCGATTAGAAAACCTCGGTTTTCATATCGGTTCCCGGTGACTGTCCGGCATACTTCCAGTCACCTGTTACAGATCTACTCTGGGGGCAGAGCCTTCGGATCGGTTAAATTTAGATGTTATGACTTAGGGTTTGTAACTGTCATGGAGTCCGAAGGGCGAAGGTCTCTGAGCTTCTAAAATGTAACAAACCTCGAATAATCGAATCTCGATCGCTTCGGCCGCGGCTCAAAGACTCCGGTTCCGGAGTATCACAGATCTCTCTCAGTTTTCAGATCCGCTCCGTATGACAGTCATACTGCCTGTCATACTACACTGATCAGAAAACCATCAGTTAGCGCATCATCATCATACAAGTATCGATGATCAGTCCCGTCCTTAAATCTGGTTTGGGTAAAATGAAAATTCGTCGCGTCGCGTAACTTTTGATCGCAGCGATTTGATTGGTTGGAAAACTGTAAAGCGCGACGCAAAAGTTACGCAAGAGCGTCGCGTCGCGGAGATGTTTGGCCAAAGATCTTTTGCGTAGCATGCTACGCAGAGATAATTTGTCCAACATTTACGCGACGCGACGCTCTTGCGTCGCGTTTTTTGGTTCCACGTAGGCAAAATTTGAAAACTGTTCGTCAGATCAAATCGGAGATTAAAAAAATGGACGCTTCTTGGATATGCGACGCAAGTGTACGCTCCACGTAGGCAGGTGCGACGCCTTGGAGAGGACATTCCTCCCGCGAAAGGCGTCTTTGGAAACCTCCAGCCGTGGAAAATTTCCTTCAGGGATTCTTTGACTTTATTACTAGCGCCCTGATATTCCTTAGCACGTATGGCCACCTCTGCAATATCTCCTTCCACTGCTGACGAACCTGTTTCCCAGGCATCTCCTGTGAATAGCATTCCCACGAAAGAACCCGTTGAGTCCCCTCATGTTGTCGCTGAAGAACTTGTGGCTCCCATTAAACCTACCCCCCCAACCTCGAATGAAAATAGTCCTACACCCACACGAGTGTTGCGCTCTTCTCCTGCAGCCGAACGCGTTCTCCCTCCTTCCTCGAAACCCGATCTGTCAGGGTTTGAAATCGGTGCGGGGCTTTTCACTGTACGAGCCGGGTCAAATCATACAGTAATCACTCAGTAATAAGAAAACCCGCCAATAAGAAAGTAGCCAGCTTTTTTGATTTCTTCACAATATTTAACACATAACACTCCATATTTAAGATCTCTATATAAATAAGAAAGTTGCTAGGCTGACCTAAAATTCCTGTTTTCTTAAAATCGAGTGTTTACTGTATATCGTCATGGGGCGAAAATGCTCCACGACGGGATTTGAACCCGTGACGTTCGCTTCTCTAGTGCGACGCTCTAACCAACTGAGCTACGCGGAGGATGATGATCCTCTCGCGCATTTCAGTGGTACTCGTACAGATCGGACTGTTACAGATCGATGATCGACTATGCGTGTGACATCGACGACGACGTACCAACATCGCGACTGCGGGCGTCTGTCATCTTTCGATCCGTGACATATCTCCCCTCTTTAAAGTGTCGTGACCTCACGACATTCGTGTCGAGTTACTTTTCAGAGGTCCGACCTCAGATGTGATGACGTGGCAGCCTGCGATGAAGCTGGGTAGCAGTTCTTGGGATGCAGCCCATCGCACCGAAGGTGCATCGCAAATCTTGGGATGCAGCCCGAATCCACGTCATCAACGCGGGTCACATCGTGCCCATGCATATGCGATCGTAGCGCAGGTCACATCGCCGTGCCCGAGCATACGCGATCTTAGCGTAGGTCACATCGTGTGCCTTATGCCGTTACATCTGAGGCGGTTTCCGAACCGTCGCTTCGATACCAATGTTAGGGTTTGAAATCGGTGCGGGGCTTTTCACTGTACGAGCCGGGTCAAATCATATATCGTCATGGGGCGAAAATGCTCCACGACGGGATTTGAACCCGTGACGTTCGCTTCTCTAGTGCGACGCTCTAACCAACTGAGCTAGCGGAGGATGATGATCCTCTCGCGCATTTCAGTGGTACTCGTACAGATCGGACTGTTACAGATCGATGATCGACTATGCGTGTGACATCGACGACGACGTACCAACATCGCGACTGCGGGCGTCTGTCATCTTTCGATCCGTGACACAATCCCAACCCACAATACGTGAATCCTTTTCCTGGGCGTTCTGATTCTAAAAAACAAAAGCCCAACGCCATCCCTCGCAGCGCATCCAATGGCAAGGGTCAATCTACATTAACTAAGGCCCAACTTGAAGCTGATAGGAGAGCTAAATTAGCAGCCAAGGCTCGCGAGCGCAGAGCTCAAGCCAAGCTTCAAGAGAATCTACCCAAAGGCCCAGCCCCAAAACGAAAAGCCTCCACTACTTCACAACCCAATGTTGATACAACTTTACCCCAACCAACAGTTATTGAACTGGAAAGTGATGGCGCTGATCAGATAGTGAGTGAATGGGACGCGCTTGACGATGATGAGATGGAAGTTGAGGTTGAGGAAGAAGAGGAATGCGCAGCCCCTGGTCCCACCTCCCCTTTTTGGTGTTTTCCATGTCGTAAAGAACATAGAACTAAGCAGCCCAATTTCGTCGTCAGCGAGAAGATTAGACTAGCTTCGATCCTCGTACTTCCATCGCTACGTACCACTGTTGATAGGCTCTTCGACACCCACTCAATGGGTATTTTAGACGACCCCAACCTTCGCAACGTGTGGGACATTATTGCCGACGAGTTCAACAACAGTCAGACGCGCGTTGCTTTGGCTGAACCCTTCGATTCTTCTTTCGACAGCATTCATTTCTCTCGCATCAACCCAAACGAGATCTTTCACACTAGGCCAGCCGCTACCTTAAAAAGTTGTTTTGGTGACATGCGTCCTTTGCTTTCCATTCTGAAATCCAACTATTCCAAGAGTGGTGAAAATGAGCCTGAGAGGTGGAAGTACATGAACTCACTCAAGGGCAAAGCGTGCGATATTGGTGTTTATTATTGGTGGCTTGTAACTATGTTGTGGTATACGCTACCCCCCCAAGCGTATTATACGCGTATTATACGTGTTTCAGGGGTCCGAGATTATACGTGTATTACGTATAGACTCATAGGGAAAATCGTGTGCTCATTGGAGTGATTTTCAGCTTATTCGTAGGTTAATTTTCAGCTTATGCATAAGCTGATTTTCAGCTTATTCATAGTTTGATTTTCAGCTTATTCGTAGGCTAATTTTCAGCTTATTATGCATAAGCTGATTTTCAGCTTATTCATAGTTTGATTTTCAGCTTATGCAGAAGCAGATTTTCAGCTTATTCCGGTTATTCGTAGGCTAATTTTCAGCTTATGCATAAGCAGATTTTCAGCTTATTCGTAGGTCGATTTTCAGCTTATGCAACCTAATGTGTAAGTAATTTCAGAGCTGTAAATCCTATATGATAACAGGTTTCAAGACAATTAAATCGGTTTTCAGACTGCAACAACAGGTTTTGGGGAAGCAAGGCAATTGGAACGTGATGCTTATCACAAATCTTGTTTTCACGAACACTACGTAAGCAAATAAGCCAATCCACAATACTAAAGTTGCTGAGCACAAAAAATACCTCAATTCCTAACAAGTGAATAAATCCGGAGCGCGAATTGTGCGCCCAGACACAGAGGAAACCCGGTTAGGTTCAGGCTCTATGCGCCTAGCATGCTGTGCAGCAATCCTATCACCGCGTCTGGTACAACGCTCTGTCCGCTCAATGCGCTGGCTTTCGCTTTCAGGCTCAGCAGGATCATCTGCCCATGCATCGACCCAGCCTTCCACCTTCTCAGTGCCCTCAGTCCACTCGATCACGGGTTGCTTGGTCCCAAGCTTCTGTCGCTTCCTCTGTTGGGCACTGTTGTGCTTAACATATATAAGCTTTTCGACAGTCTCCCAAGCCAACATGTTCCTTTTCTTCGTCTCGATCATGTTCAGCATCTGCGAAGCGCAACAACTTGGCCACAGGGCGCATGCTCGCTTTGACGAGGTTGATGGCGTGCGGGAAAAGCATATTGTCGACGATAGCCTTCGCCTCATCAAACTGGGCAAGCAGGGATGGAGAATCTGCGGAGGCACGCTGAGAGCGGTTTTTGCGCACGTATTCCCTGATGTCGGGGTGCGCCAGCGTCTTCGAAATCGCCGGAAGGTTATCCAACAAGTTGGACAAACCAATGTAAACAGTGGCGAACCTTGTTGGCCCAGGCTGTGTAAGCATGGTGTTGCACAACTCCTTGAACTTGGCGTGGACATGGCCGTGGGATCGCACGAACTTCCGTACGGTGTGCACCCTCGCCACAGTATCTCGGAAGAAGGGGATCTTTTTGACGAAGTCCTCGAGTTCCAGATCGGATACGTGCGGCTCGCAAGGTCCAACTACAACCCACGGGCAACGCTCTTCGATCAATGGCCAACTCCCTCGCGTGGCGTTGTCCATAAGCACTTGGACTATGCTGTAGGGGTCCTCGTGCCCCTCAATGTACGACGCAATGAAGTCCGCGATAAACTCCTTATCTTTCACCTGCGTGCCAACGAAGCTCCAACTCCGTCAACCGGGTTTGAGCACAACGTTCGTTCTCGTCATGATTATGCACGCAAAAAAACACCCCGCCAACCAACCGAAAACGATATGATAAACGAAAAGTTCGCACCTTCCCCTCACAGTTCTGCGCTTTGATGAACTCGACGAGGGCAGGGGAAACGTTCAGCAAGTTCAATATAGGCCTCTTGCTGCCATCCGTTGCTCCATCGGACACTGCAGTAGTGCCAAACTTTCGAATAGGTTGGCGCTGCTCGGCGATCTCGACGGACACTTTGGAGTGCGCGGAATCCAACAGGGTGGTCGCAACCGTAAAACGGTTTGGAGCGCTGTATCCGTTTCCCACAGCAGCCACACTCCGCAGTGCCGCTTTCATGGACGGGTGTTCAAGAACGTGAAAAGGGGTGTCCGTTTCGTATAGAGCCAAAGCTAGGTCGGCGTCCGCTTTTTGTTGTTTGGATGTGTCCAAGGAAGCGGTGATAGACATCTGCCGACCACGTTTCCTGCCACCCGGAACTGATTGTCCCTCTGCCACTGTTGCGTTGTCCAGCAAAGTGCGAGCACGAAGTGTTTCTCTCTCCTCATCCTCCTCCTTCTTGTAGTTTTGGGAGCGAGAACGCGCGCCATTAAACTGTTCTTTGCGCTGCGCGAAGTCTTCGTGTGTCTCAGATGCCGCATCTCTTCTGGTGACTCCTTTGCACTTTTCAATGCCGCAACCCTTAGCCCCACTAACATGGCCACAAATCCGGTCCACTGACGCGTTGAACTGTTTGTCACAGAATAAGCACACCACCTTGTCCTTTGGAGCACCGCGCTTCCCAGCATGGTAGAATTGCGGATTGCCATTCTTGTCGGGTCTTGGCTTCAGAACCCTAACGAAAGTCCACAGGAAGTCCGTCTTCAGGTTCAAGGTGCGCTCAGGAGCATTCCCTCGATCATCTTCATCGTCACTATCGTTTGTCGGATTCAGAATGTCGACTTCGGGGCCGCCAGATGAGGTCATGTTTTGAGTGTTGGTGGGAGCGCTGAGACGGGCCACGGGCGGGGGTACTTATACCTCAACTATTACTCTATTTCCGCAGGCCCCACGCCACGACGCCAGGCCGTGAGTCCGTGATTCGTCTGACGCCATCCGCCGATCGTCGGATTCACGGATTTCACGTAAAATGGTCATTTTACGTGTTGACACGTAAAACAACGCTGAAAGCACACGTCGCGTATTATACGCGTATTATACGTGTTTCAGGGGTCCGAGATTATACGCGTATTACGTATACCACAACCTAGGCTTGTAATGGAGGGGGCTGGCTTCGCCTCTCGTGTTGTTAAGGGGTTGGCTGAAGGTGTTGGTGGTGAGTCCACCCTTGACTCACAAGATGATGCTCCGAAGAAAATAAAGTTCACTCCCCCTACGCCTTCCGAGTCTGCAGTTGACAACGCCATCGCGAAAGCTTGTGAGCAACAAAATGAGTTGGTGGCCATTCAAAAAAAATGTGAGGAACAGGAATTGCGTGATGTGCAGTCACGTTTGCAACTTGAGGCCAAACGTGAGTCCACCTTGCTTCTTGAGAAGCAACACGAAAGTGTCAAGCTTGCAAAGACCCTTGTGAGTGATCTAGACATGGACGAAGAGATAAAGACAAAGGCCAAGGGGAAGATCTTAGCTTGGTTAGACAGTTGGTAGTGGTAACATTTTTGTAACTTCAAACTTATCTTTTGTATATCCATGTGTTCTTACGTGAATCTACTTGCATCCACTTGAATCTTGCTTGAACCTACCTTTCTATCACCACCTATAGCCTCCTTTTACTTTTGGTTTTGTCATTTCTTATTCCTTTCCTTGGAACGAGCCAGGGTCCCACTGAAAGTTACCTTTCTGCTGGACTTTAGGTTCAGGGTTATTATTATGGGCTCTGATAGCCCCTAGCCTGACCTGTCTCTGATCGGAACCGTGACTCCGCTAGTAGCTAGGATGACAGTACAGTAGTACTGTAACAAACGCCGGCTTTTCATGGTACCGCGCCGGGTTTGTTCAGCTGGTGATACGCATGACAGTGGTGACAGCATGACAGGCTTTACGAAGATGACCATCTGTGAGATGCAGACTTGTCAGAGAAGATATGGTCACCATCAAGTGACCAGGGAATGATAAGACGAAGATGGCAGTGACTCCTTTGCCGCTGACGTGTCAGTCAGAATGCGGTAAACGGTAACATTGTTAGAGCTGGCATGGAATAATGACTTTCTATTGGCCAGATGAAGATTTAAGGGCTAGAACCCGTTACAGTTTTGGGAAATGTGACAGGACATTGAGATATAAGTAGACTCTGACCGAAGGTCAGGCTAGTGGACTCATTATTGTTTTGCCTTCGCAAGTACTAGGTGGCTGTTCGCGTGCCAGTGCTAGAGTGCTAAGACAGTTCTGCTCACAGCTTTTGTACACACAATAATTCGTATTTTGTGATATAATATCAATTTTGACGGATATATTTTACTGCTGTTTTCATACTTTTTCAAAACAATGATGTCCTGCGCGGAGCGGCTTTTTATTTCAGTGTTAATCCGGAAGTAAAGGCCCTTTGGCGAGAAGTCAGCAGCAGTTGAAAGAGCGGATTCGGAAGTCAGGCGACTCCAGGGGCACCCACGGTGCACTGGCGGACCCTTTTTCTTCCCTGAACTTGGTGGTACTTGCACTGAAAGAGCTTCCAGTGACGGCGGCGACGGATCAGCTTTGAATTCACTAGTCATGAGCGGCCTCCTTCTACACAGTGATATGCTCAACACCTTGTTCTGCAGCGAATCCAGGGGCACCCCTGGTGCACTGGCCTAGCTGCCGACAGGTGTCCTCCAGTTTTGAGCTAATCAGCACGGCATGAAGTTGGGCGGCGGCGGCGACAAAGTTAATCAGCGGTGAATGTACACCTGGATGAGCAACTCTCAGTGGTTCTTTCAGCTGACCACCTTGCTTGAAGTGAATCCAGGGGCACCCCTGGTGCACTGGCTTAACTGAAAGGCAAGTGTGTGTCACCTGGGAGCTAATCAGCAGCGGCATCTGCCTTGTCTTACCGGCTAAGAGTGGATCAACAGCTAATGTGCACCTTGATGAACTATCTTCCAGTGGGTTCTCCAGCTGGCCACCTTGTCTGAAGTGAATCCAGGGACACCCCTGGTGTACTGGCTTAGCTGAAAGGCAGGTGTGCTTGGCCTGGGAGCTAATTAGCGGCGACATCTGCTTTTATTTACCAGCGAAGAAGTGGATCAGCAGTGAATCACTGCTCTATGTCTGGAACTGCAACTTACGGTTTCTTGGGCAGCTCCACCTTGTCTGACGGTTAATCCAGGGACACCCCTGGTGTACTGGCCTAAGCCTGAAGCAGAGGAAGAGCTTGCCAGAGGACTGGCAGCAGCATCAGCTCTGAAGGCGACAACTGAGTGGTCTTTTAAGCGATATTCCCTGGTGTGACACAGTGACCTGGTGGATTCAGAGTTAATTACTTTTCCAGCCTGGAGTGCTGCTTACTACTGGAGTGACCTTCTGGTGCTTTATCATAATGTGTTGGAGAATTCTTCTATCTTTTCTACAGTATTGGTCAGCCGAGCTCGAAGCTAAATTCTTGATGAAGGGCACCAAAGAGAAGGAGGATCTCTTGATCGCCAAGCCGCAGACCAACGAGCAGGACGGCCTCGCCTACGTGAAGAGCTGTCGTCGCAGGGAGGCAGCTCTCAACACCGGCAAGAGGGTGGAGGACTCCGTCGTCAGGCAGAACATCGAGGAATGCATTAAGGGCCTGCGCATCAAAGAATACCGAGATCGCGTGTCCGAGCAGCTGCGTGTCAGCCATCCTGCCCCCAACAGGGTCACTTGGGAGGACCTGGAGGTGATCGTGGAGGTGCAGGACAAGCTCAAGAACGATGCGGAGGCTTGGGCCCTCACACTGCAGCAGGAGCTGGTTCGTAGGCTCAACTGCGTGTACTCCTGCTTCGAGGCCAGGCAGATGGGGCTTGACCTGGCTGCACTAGTGTCAGCCATGAGGCGCTCGGGTTCTGCCTCCAAGACTGGGGACAGACGCAGGGACCCCAAGAAGAAGGAGCAGGCACAGCATGGTGGCGACGACGCCAAGAGACCTGCGAGGGAAGTTAACAATGCCGAGCGTCAGAAACCTTCTTACAGCAAGGTGCCACCACCTGATGCTTCGAAGAAGTTCCAGTGTGACTGGTGCTTCACGCGCCTGCCCCACTCTCCAGAGCGCTGCTACACGGGGTGTCGTGATGCCCGGGTGCCGCCCAACTTCCATAAGGACAGGCAGAACTCCAAGTGGCCGGACGAGGTCAAGAATGCCCAGATGCGCGCCTACAACATCGCACACCGCTTTGATAAGCACAAGATGGGGATCACCACCAAGGAGTGGCTTAAGCTCCCTGAGGCCAAGCAGAAGCAGCAGCAGCAGCAGCAAGTGGCTGCCAGTGCCGAGGTTAAGGAGAAACTCGCCGCAGAATTGTCAGGTCTCCAGGCAGGGTCACCTCCAAAGGATGACAAGATCGCCGATGCACAGGCCCGATCAGAGGTCAGTGATGCGGAGACTGAGTACGACTCCCACTTCACCCAACAGGCTGAATACGAGGAGGATGAGCAGGACTGCCCTGCTGGGGGTGGGCTGGAAGGTGGTCATGGTGTTGGCATCGATCACGCACCGAGTCTCCAGGCCAGCGCCGCTGTCGCCTTGGGCAGCACTCAGCAGATGCGGGGCTTCCAGGTCAAGACGCCGGAGGAGTTCGACAGGGCCGCTCAGGTGCCTAGAGCCGTTCCTCCCGACGTACTCAGCAGGAAGGTCCACCTGTTGGCATCCAATCTTCGCAGCTCCGTGCGCGCCTGCTCGCAGATTGCTGCCATCCTGATATCCCAGACCGCCATCGACCTCCCGAAGGACATCGAGAACCTTTTGGCGCTGGAGGAGCTCATGGGCAAGGATCCGAATGATGCAACCGAACAGCCCACCGAGGTCAATGAGCATGAGCTGCAGGATACGCACGCCACAGCGACGCAAGGAGTAAGAAGGGAAGCAGACGGTTCAGGACATTGTGCAACCGAGGAGGTGCCGTTGGACGAGATGCCCAACGGTGTGGTCGACAGCGCCGCCGCTCGATGCGCAGCCGCTGCCTACGTGGACGATCTGGGGGTGGTTGACTTCAGTGACCATGGACATGTACGAGCTGGCACCATCAAGACCTCCGCCTACGACGCACTGAGGGCAAAGATGACGCAGCACTTGACAGACGAGCAGGTGTTATTGATGGCTCAGGTGCAGCCCATCTGCAAGTTGCGGAATGCTACTCTGTATGAGGGGCTGGCGCTGGTGTCATCTGGTGGTGAGCTTATGCTATACCGGGCGATCCTCATGGACACCGGCGCCAACTGTAACATCATCTCTATCTCTGTTGTAAGGCGGCTGGGTCTCACAATCTACGAAGCCACCACCGGCGCCAAGGTCACCAGATGTGACAACAGTCCCACGAAGTTCACCCATTATTGCTACGTGGACGTCATTTTGGCTGCGGGCACGCCGCACATGACGCTTCACCGGTTGTACGCCTTCGTGACCTTCGAGGCCGAGAACTCCTGGGACCTGTTGATAGGCACTGGGCCGTTGAAGAACTCCCTGATGATTGACATCAAGTTGGGAAGTTGCGTGGCCGTGTCGCATGCACCGAAGGTTTTGGGCATGGATGCTCAGGCGGTTCTTCCGCTGGTCGACATGACAACACCCAAGCGTCCTCACCAGCCCAGGAGGTTGGACCCAGTGGTATGTTTACAATCAGAGATCTTTGGGCATGAGACGGAGTGCAAATGGCTGGAGTGCCCACCCCCGAGCACGAGGGAGGAGAGGTTTGCTGCCTCTGGGATTCGGTCTGAGCACATCCTTGACGACTATGAGTCGCCGGTGCGGGGTCACCACTGCCTTCGTCAGGGCCATCTGCTGCGCCCCCTAGACCCCGAGTCGCCACACGCGCAGAGGTCGAGGCGATGTCTCGCGTTCACACATGTTCGCTTGAAGGAGGTCGAAGGAGCCACCTGGCGTCACTGGCGTCCGTCGAGCTGGCAAGGTCAGAGCGCATGCTTGCGCAACTTTACGCAGCACCAAACCCCTGGGTGGGTGGGCGCACGAAGTGGGTCACCGATGGCCAGTTGACCGGGGGTCGTCCGCCTCTGGACGTTCGTCTTGACCACAACTGGGCGGACCAGAGACTGTACCTGGACCGGCACCATGTGGCGCGTCTTTGCCGCATC